>CAUZXS010001234.1:22500-67500 GCA_963585895.1 Sepioteuthis lessoniana | reverse complement strand
AAAGTGTCCACACGTCCAGATTGCATTTTTGAAATTCACCACCTGTGTCAATCTGACTTTAGTAGGGTGTATTCTAATTACTGCTGTAGCAGTTCATTTGAACCTGAAATCATAAATGTTGGTCCGTAATCTCATCAGATGTAAAGCAATAAGATAGTGAATTTTCAAGAGTCTACGACAATTCTAAATGCCTGTAAAAAGATGTCTGGAAACGTATTGAATGTATCACGTATATCTGTAATTTGATCAGCATCAAACTGCTATATTAGTGAGCTCAATGGTCGGCTGGGGAAGGAAACACAAAAACACAACTCGCTTTTGAGTTGCAGGACCTTTTGTTGTTTATTCTAACTTCATTCAGTCTCTATTACCGTGGAAGCTAGAAAAAATGGACGGTGGATACCACTTGATATTCGTGGGGCAGTCTCGTCTCGTGAATTCACGCCCCAGCCACCATAAGGAAAACGTAGGGCGAAAAACAGGGTCCTGTGATTTGTTTAATGAGGCTCGAAGAACATTTTAGTCTCGGGTGGGTGACATCTTCCATTTTCCACCATTACTTGATGCCCTGGTCCTTGGGAGGTAAATCAAGGATATCATGTTACCATAGCACAGTGGAATAATTGAGTAGATGAAAAAAAATTTAAGTAGATTTTGGTTTTTCTACAGACCAAAGCGTGATAAATAAAGATTAGCAGTTGTATATCGCGGGATGAAGGAACAATAGTTGGTTGGTTGGTTGGATTTAATGGCATATCAACCTTTATCGGTTATTTGATGCCATAACCCTTTTACACATATATTATAAATATGATTTGTTAATGCAAATGTCTAGGTTGGTGATGGTTGGGTTTTATGGCAAATTGACCTCTTAACGGTCATTGAGTGTTAAATTCTGATATGTATGTGTGTGTATATGTAAATGTCAAAGCTTTTTGTTTGTATAAACTTGATGGTCGAGGGTGTTGGTAACATCGTCTATATCTTTAATAGGAGGCCAATTGTTTTTAAAAAGTTGATTTTGTTTTTTAAAATAGTTCCTTCATGCTGTTCGCCTTTCTTTGTGTGGCTGAGTTTTGTGCATTCTATCAAAATGTGCTTGATTGAGTATTGGTTTCCATATGGACATTTTGGAGGTGGTTCTTCTTTAAAAATGAAGGAGTGAGTCAGTCGAGTGTGTCCAATGCGTAGTTGAGTAAGGGTAGTTTCTTCTCTTCTAGTGTTATTCGGATCCAGCTTCCTTTCTTTTAAAATTGGTTGTATTTGAAAGAGCTTATTGGGGGGATTTTCATCCTATAATTGTTGCCATTTTTTGGTTACTATTTGTTTGAAGGAACAATAATATTTATAGATAGAAATATTCATATCTCTTGTTTATTACGAAATATTTCATGGTATCTTAACTTTCATTGGTTATTTAATGCAAAAGTCATTCTTGTAGAAGAACAGCAGTGATACTATTTAATTTAGGGAATGGGTGAAAGGGTTTATACTATTCCGAAAGTGAATGTAATAGCATGACTGAAGTTTGCACGCGCTTATTTCGAGGCTACAATCCATCACTCCTGCGATAATACCACGGGGTCTCCTCCAAGATACTGAAAATTGAGATCCACACTAGCTAAACAGCAAAATTCGGCAAAGACAATTTTGAGAGTTCTGGGGATTCGGCATTTTTTTTCCTGCGATAATGCCACGGGGTCTCCTCCAAGATACTGAAAATTGAGATCCACACTAGCTAAACAGCAAAATTCGGCAAAGACAATTTTGAGAGTTCTGGGGATTCGGCATTTTTTCTCCTGCGATAATGCCACGGGGTCTCCTCCAAGATACTGAAAATTGAGATCCACACTAGCTAAACAGCAAAATTCGGCAAAGACAATTTTGAGAGTTCTGGGGATTCGGCATTTTTCTCCTGCGATAATGCCACGGGGTCTCCTTCAAGATACTGAAAATTGAGATCCACACTAGCTAAACAGCAAAATTCGGCAAAGACAATTTTGAGAGTTCTGGGGATTCGGCATTTTTTCTCCTGCGATAATGCCACGGGGTCTCCTCCAAGATACTGAAAATTGAGATCCACACTAGCTAAACAGCAAAATTCGGCAAAGACAATTTTGAGAGTTCTGGGGATTCGGCATTTTTTCTCCTGCGATAATGCCACGGGGTCTCCTCCAAGATACTGAAAATTGAGATCCACACTAGCTAAACAGCAAAATTCGGCAAAGACAATTTTGAGAGTTCTGGGGATTCGGCATTTTTTCTCCTGCGATAATGCCACGGGGTCTCCTCCAAGATACTGAAAATTGAGATCCACACTAGCTAAACAGCAAAATTCGGCAAAGACAATTTTGAGAGTTCTGGGGATTCGGCATTTTTCTCCTGCGATAATGCCACGGGGTCTCCTCCAAGATACTGAAAATTGAGATCCACACTAGCTAAACAGCAAAATTCGGCAAAGACAATTTTGAGAGTTCTGGGGATTCGGCATTTTTTTTCCTGTAATAATGCCACGGGGTCTCCTCCAAGATACTGAAAATTGAGATCCACACTAGCTAAACAGCAAAATTCGGCAAAGACAATTTTGAGAGTTCTGGGGATTCGGCATTTTTTCTCCTGCGATAATGCCACGGGGTCTCCTCCAAGATACTGAAAATTGAGATCCACACTAGCTAAACAGCAAAATTCGGCAAAGACAATTTTGAGAGTTCTGGGGATTCGGCATTTTTTCTCCTGCAATAATGCCACGGGGTCTCCTCCAAGATACTGAAAATTGAGATCCACACTAGCTAAACAGCAAAATTCGGCAAAGACAATTTTGAGAGTTCTGGGGATTCGGCATTTTTTCTCCTGCGATAATGCTACGGGGTCTCCTCCAAGATACTGAAAATTGAGATCCACACTAGCTAAACAGCAAAATTCGGCAAAGACAATTTTGAGAGTTCTGGGGATTCGGCATTTTTTCTCCTGCGATAATGCCACGGGGTCTCCTCCAAGATACTGAAAATTGAGATCCACACTAGCTAAACAGCAAAATTCGGCAAAGACAATTTTGAGAGTTCTGGGGATTCGGCATTTTTTCTTATTGCCCGGTACCGTTTGATTATTATGATACTGTGTACACTTTATAGAACCAGTACTTCTTGTGTAAAGTTATGGTGTAATAAGTTGTTGGCAACCGTAGTTGAGGGCGACCAGAAGGCTCCCTTTTCAATAGCTACTACACCGAGGTGTTGGAGAAGCTACAACTCCTTTCCCTATATTGCTCCACTTTACCCATGATACGTACCTTATATTGCTGAGTGTTAAACAATGAGGTATCAAGTACCATTTTTAAAGTTTTTGGTATTACGCGAACTGGGATTGAACGCAGGTCTCCCGGACCATTGGCGAACACTCTATCCACTAAGCCAATGTAAGTAACCTAAAAAAACTAAAAGACGAAAATATAGTAATAATGTGAATTAGATTATCTGGATAAAACATTTAAACTTTAATCATATACCAAATTTTCTATTAAGTATGGAATTACAATAAAATTAGCGGGTCTTATTTTATGGTGAACTGTTGTTATTTAAAATTATTTTCATTTCATCTGACTAAAACCCGGGAATTATGTTGAATCACGTTTATTATATATGATTTGTATCGATATTAGTTATTTAGTACGATAAATTGCATTTTTTACCGACACTAATCTTCATTTGTTCGCAATATTCACTCCCAATGCCGACTACGCCGAGGAGATAGCACTTCTGGCAAATGCCCCCGCCCAAGCCGAAACCCTACTGCATAGTCTGGAACGAGCCACTGCAGGCATTGTGCTCCATGTCAATGCACACAAAACGGAGTACATGTTCTTTAATCAAACAGGCGACATTTCCACACTAAACGGTAGCACTCTGAAACTAGTTGAGAAGTTCACCTACCTCGGAAGCAGTGTCTCATCAACCGGGACTGACATCGACACACGATTAACAAGGGCATGGACGGCTATCGATAGTTTATCGGTCATATGGAAGTCAACCTGACCGATAAAATTAAACACAGGCAGCGGTCGTATCGATACTGCTATATGGATGCACAACATGGACGCTAACTAAACGGATTGAGAAAGAGCTTTACGGCAACTACACGAGAATGCTGTGAGCAATAATGAACATGTCCTGGAGGCAACACCCCACAAAGCAGCAGCTATACAGCCACCTACCACCCATCACAAAACTATCAAAGTTAGGTGAACAGAACATGCAGGACACAGCTGGAGAAGCGGGAACGAGCTCATAAGTGATGTTCTCCTATGGACCCGATCATATGGCCGAGCCAAAGCAGAGCGACCAGCTCGAACCTACATACAGCAGCTCTATGAGGATACGGGATGTAGCCCTGAGGACCTGCCAGAAGCAATGAACAATATGGAGGAGTAGTGAGAAAGGGTCAGGGTGGTACGATAAGATGATGATGAAAGTAATGTACTGGTTACAATCTTATATATTCTCAAATGAAATCTTTCCCAACTCACCTTTTTTTGGATAAATATATATATATATATGTGTGTGTGTGTGTGTGTGTGTGCCAATAATAATCATTCGTTTGCACAGACTTATCCGGTTTTATTTATTCCTATCGAAAACGAATAATCTAATGCATATCTACCACTCCGAGTCAGAGTGAACCTGGGAGTAATGACAATGAAGGGATGATCCACACTCCCTAGAGCTAGAGAGCTGGAACCTCAACCCTGGACGCTATTTCGTGTCATGTGCAGGGTATTTAAAACTTTCAATTGGGAAACGTTGAATTGTCCGATTTATGCTCAAAATCTTCTTCTTGCTATTTACTTTCGATATAGCAAGAAGAAACAATATATATGATTGGAATGGAAAGTACAGTGTTCTTTAAAAGGCTTCAAGGATCATAGCTCTTCACAGCTTCCCAAGTCATTAAAATGAGAATCCCCGTGACTATTCTTGGACGGTATTACGAATGGATCTACAATTGCCTTCTTCACGATTTGAATTTATTGTTTTCCTTCTTCCAGGTTGTTTACCAACTTCTATGGCTAGAAAGCATAATCAGCCCGATTATTTAGAGGGAGATTCATGCTTTTCTTAAGTTTTAAGTAAAAGTAAACAATCTCGGCCCGAATTTGAACCTGGCAAGTCGGCATTATTTGCAGTGCCTGTAACCATTTCACCATTTCTATGAATATGCAGCCAAATGCAAATATTTACACAAAATCAATATAGAATCAAAAGTTTTCAAGTTATTTTTAATCAGCTATTATTTTACGTATGATGACGTGATTATTCAGTCTTTAAATATGCGAATCACTTTGAAAATAATAAATAACTTCGTAAATAATTAAATCATTTTCTCGGTTTTTTAGTAAACTAAATTCATCGAAACAATTCCATTAACTTTATACAAATGTTTCTTTACCCAACACTTAGTTTCTCTAAAGAAGTGATGATAAATGATTAAGAGACTCAATTTATATATAGTTAATCTCTTGAAAGTAAGAGCGTTTAAAAAAACTACTTTAATGCTTAATTACTTAGCAAGTCAATTAATTACTTAGAAAGTTGAGACTTACAGTCTTTTGCATTTAACACAAGATATCAAAAACAAAATAAATAAGGTCGTCTCTCGGCTTAACATGATCATCCTGTTTACGGAGCACATTTTCATGTAAGAAACGTGGGAATTCGGTAACGACTAATATCACTTTATTTATATACATATCATTATAATTATCATCAAGTCATTTTAGATTTTCCTTACTCTCTCTCCATCCGTCCCCATCATCCATCGCTCCTTGCAGGTCTTCCAAGTTACATCATGTGTCCGCACACAGCTGAAGTAAATAAGTTCTTGCTCGTCGGCCAACACTGGCAAGGCTACGTGTAGGGGTCCATAGAAAAATTTCACATGAGTTTATCCTTGCTTCTCTAGCAGTGTACTGCCTGTTTTATTCGTCTTACTTGGATGGTTTTATATACGAGCATCATACAATAAATAATGGACATTTTTGGAAACAAGTAACACTTTCTTTCGGAATTTTTTCCATGAATATGATCTTTGCATAATTTGAAATTGGTCTTAAAAAAATTTATTCTAATCTCGCAAAATATTTGTTTTGAGTCAATTCAAAATAGCGGTAAATCAAACAGAATATAACCAGCCTTGAAAAGAGATCTGTTATCAAATTTTCGGTTCCTTCGAAGTGCAAACCATGAGAAATTTATAGAAGAACTTGCGTTGTGCACAGAGAAAAAGATTTACAAATGAGCAAACTATATAGTTTGCTTCTACGAACCAGGGTCAAAAAGACATTCCTTCATGTTGAAACACACGTACATTCCGGTAAATAAAAGTCTTGGTTCATTAAAGATTATGCGGACAGTCTTTTTGGCAATGAAAGGACACACTAATATCAATTTTCACGAAAAAGATGCAACTATGATCAATACCTTCTATTGCCTACTCCTTAGGCAACCTTCAACTTATTTATTGAATGATCCTCATATATATATATATGTATATATAGGAATACAGCAGAAATTTTAAAAAATCAGACCAAAACACTCCAAAAATAACCTGGAAACTAACAAAAATAGCAACTGTTGAAAACAATATTTTAAAACACTGTTATCTTTGTCCATAAAAAAGCTATAATAACATTCCTACGACAAGATTTTAAATAAACGAGAAAAATGAATATCCAAATTTAGGCATAAAAAGACATTTTTACTCAGTTAGCAGCAAAGTAAAAATTAGAATGGCGTATCTATTTTAAATCAATAGCTAGTGTGAGATGAACTAACGGCAAGTGATAAAAGTTGGGCTGAGTTAAAATTCCAAAGAGGAATATTCCAGGGTGATGTGCTTTTACCATTGCTGTTTGTGGTGGCGATGATGCCACTCAGTCACATACTTAGAAAATGTACCGCCAGATACAAACTTACTAAATTGCAAGAAAAATCAACCACCTATTGTATGTGGACGACATCAAACTGTTTGTCAAAAAATGAAAAAGAATTGGAAACCCTAATACAGGCAGTGAGAATATTCAGTTAGGACATAGGGATGGAATTTGGCATAGAAAAATGAGCCATGCTAATAATGAAAAGTGGGAAACGGCACATGATGGAAGGAATGGAACTATCAAAAAAGAAAAAATAGAACACTTGGAGGAAAAGAAACCTACAAATCGTTGAGAATATTGGAAGCAGTCAACATCAAAGAAGTGAAGATGAAAGAGAAATTAAAAAAAGTATCTCATAGAATTAGAGAGCTACTTGAAATCAAACTATATAGCCGGAACCTTGTCAAAGGGAAATATACTTTGGCTGTCCCACTCGTAAGATAATCGGGCCCATTCTTGGAGTGGACCTAAGAAGAACTTAAACAAATGGTCTTGAGAACAAGAAAACTAATGACCATGCATAAGGCATTGCATCACAGAGATGACGTTGACAGACTATATGTGTCAAAAAAATAGGAGAAAGAGGATTTGCCAGCATTGAAGATAGCACTGAAGTATCAATACAACGACACGGAGGCTACATAGAAAAGTGCAGAGAAAGACCGGTTATAGCCACCAGAAGCAATACTGACGACACGGGGATCAACAGAACGGAAATAACCAGAAAACAAAATTGGGAAGAAAAACAATTGTTTGGACGCTTTGAGCGACTAATGAGTTACACCTCATGAGAGAAAACGTTGACGCCGCTAAGAAAGGGAAACCTTAAGAGAGAAATTGTATCTCTTCCAATTACAGCTCAAAACAACGCCGTAAGGACCAACCATATCAAAACAAGAATAGATAAGACGCAACAAAACAGCAGATGTAGGTTATGTGGTGATAGAGATGAAACGATCAATCACATAATGAGCGAATACAGCAAACTAGTACAGAAAGATTATAAGACTAGACATGACTGGGTGGGCAATGTGATTTACTGGGAATTGTGCAAGAAACTGAACTTTGACCATACGAACAAATGATATATGCACAACCCAGAATCTGAAGAATGAATCAAACAAACTCCTCTGGGATTTTGAGATACAAACGGATCACCTAATCTCGACCAGACGACCAGACCTAATAATAATCAACTAAAACAAGAGATCTTGCAGAATTGTGGACTTTGCTGTCCTAGCGGAACATAGAGTAAAATTTAAAAAAGGCGAAAAGAGGGATAAGTACCTGGACCTTGCAAGGGAATTGACACGTGGAACATGAAATTGACGATTAAACCAATTGTAGTTGGTGTTCTTGGTACAGTCACCAAAGGATTAGTACAAGGACTGGAGGACTTGGAAGTAACAGGACGGTGGGAGACTGTCCAAACTACAGCATAATTGAAATAGGACAGCATACTGAGAAGAGTCCTGGGGAGTTGAGAAGACTTGCTCTCACTCAAGCTCCAGTGAAAGACTGTCAGTTAACGCTGATGGGAAAAACTCCCAAGCAGTATCGTAATAATAATAATAATAGTAATAAAGAAAAACTCTGGAAAATTATAAATTGAACAAAACAGTGTAAATATATTTATAAATCACCAAGTAATATGATATAACCACATATATAAACCCGTTGTATGAATCAGACCGGCCTTCCCAGAATGCCTTACAGACTAGATCACCTTTCAAATCATGCTTCACAAAACAGTTTATAGAGGGATACTTATTCTGCGAAAATCATTTGATTTGATGACCGCTTAGGCGAGATACTGACCGTCACCAAGTTCCGTTGTCTTTGTGTCTAACGCTTCCCTGACACAGATATATATAGACACACACACACACACACACACACACACATATATATATATATATATATATATATATATATATATATGTGTGTGTGTGTGTATGTGTGTGTTTGTTTGCGCGTGCGTGGGTGTGTGTATGCGTGTGGTAATTAAAAACATTAACACCTATATTGGGGTAAATTTATATTATTACAAACACTCTCCAGTCGTTCATCATCCCAGTCAATTTGCTCTTTAGTAATTACAAGACAACCCATGAACCTCTTAGATTCTTATTGTAACAGTTATTCATGATGTTAATGGTGCATCTGCTGGTTGTATATCAATGAAGAGACAACAATACTTATTTATAAAAATATAAACTTGGTGTTTTTTTACGAAACGGTCAAAATGACTCTAAGTGAGAAAGACACAGGGAGACAGAGGACTGCTATATTCAATCTACATTGTGATTCTATATTTAGAGCCCCACTTAGTACTTCTGTTTCTAGGCTAGGGGGGCAACAACCCCCGTAAATGACGCCCAAGGTAGTCTCTGCTCCGACTGCCCACTTCTCCTGACTAACCATCAGTCCCGTGGGGGTTTAAATTTTGTGCTTATATAATATTCATAATGCCCACAAGTTTTCTTTCCTGTTCCCAATTCACGTGATTCGTTTTCGCTGTCTCTTGTTTACAAAGGTGAAATATTCTGTTTAAAAATCCACAATATGCTGTCAGAGGTCTATATGTAACATGTTTTGGAAGGTGTAAAGTATGCAAATTAGCTTCCATACTTATCTTTTACCTATAGTTTGATGATTTAAAAAAGTTGTGCCGATGCAGATCTCATAGAATTATCATTCAGTTACAAATTGGATAAAGAACGGCTTTATTCTAAATTTGTGTATTTTAAATGTATTTCTGTAATAAAAGTCTCCCTATGATTTGTCTTTTTGGATGGATTACGGTAATTTCAAAACGATCCGGTTTCATAATTAAGTAACAAAAAGAGGGTGGTCCTCGTGGTGTAATGGTTAAAGCGATGGACAACGGAATCGTAGTAAGCGAGTTCGAACTCCAGTCGCGCTATAACGTTCACTTTCGGACAAATACCATTGGGAAAGGTATGAACCTCTTTATCCTCCCAGCTATGAGTTAAATAGTACCCCTGCTATTCTTTTTGAAGAATGGCTTTGGCATTAAATAACCTGCAAAGGTTGATATGCCATTAAACAAAGAACCCTAAGTAATGAAAAAGTCCGGTGTTATGATATAAAGTATGTTCACTTATTATCTCGTGTCATAAAAATGACATTTCTTATTACTCGGTCGTGAGACTATAAGAAGATGAACTACATATATATAACGATTTCGTAATTCTCTCACTTAAAAATTATTATGACCGTTTGAGCCGGAACTTAGACAATGAATTGGAAATTTCTTTAGTCTTTAAATTATAACGGTTTTTTTTTCGCTACGATAAGTATTTTTGTTGTGTTATGATAACGTCACTTACAGGTACTGCAACTTGGTTTTGTCGTCGGGGCATCACTCATGTCGTGTCTCTTGTGTACAAATAGCCATGAGGAGCCCATCCTTCTCCAGATTTACTACTGGTTTAAGTTTTCTTTCTCCTAGATTGGTTGCCATACCAAGATTAAATAACCTAGTATGCCCCATTATTTTCCCATAGCTGGAAGGAGAATAGTTGGATTCATACCTTTCCAAAGGGTGTTAGAGCGATATGAAATACTAACTGCTTCATCTAGGATTTGAACTCAATTCGCCTAATTCACTTAATATGACGGTAACCATACGCTACGATGGCCTCCAAATTGTAATATACAAAAAAAAATGAGTGGTTATATGGATAGAATTTGAATAAAACAGTGGTGACTATTTACTAATGACAATACTCTGTATATATATATATATGTATATATATATATATATTATGTGTCTGTGTGTGTATATTGTGTGCTCGCATGTTTATGCGTTGGCAGACATAGAAATATGTTCATATATATAGAAAGTACACAACTGATGTGAAAGCCTGTTAAAGAAATGTTTTCCATATTTCTTTGTCCGAAATTCAAGCCACTTTGGCACGATAGTGACAGGCACATTTCTTCACTTCGCCTCGGAAGACCACCGAATAATTCATATGCGCTTTCCACACGCAAGCCTCCTCTTCTTCTTCTTCTTCTTCTTCTTCTTCTTCTTCTTCTTCTTCTTCTTTACTTTCCTATGCTTCAGATACCTAGATGACATAGCTTTCTGCTGGAAAAGCATTTTCCATTTTTTGTTAACCTACTGGTTACCTGTCATTGCCTAGTCAAAAATGTCATGACATTCATCTTCGACTTGGAATCAACTATCTTCATATTACTTTAGTTGATTATTTTGGGAAGAGCTCGTAGTGTAATGGTTATCGTCGTATGAAATGGAGTCCGTGATGCGAGTTCAAATTGTTTACAAAGCTGTTTGCATTTCACATAGCAGTAATACTATTTTCTCGATAGTTATGGATAAAGAGTAGGGCAGACTGACATCATTACATTTGTTATACCAACCAGTCTAGGATAAGGAAAACTTTGAATTCAAACCCGTTAAATCCCGCTTAAAAATTGGCCTTGTGTCACATCCTGCTCGTGTGGAGCGGGTAAATAGATATTTTAGCACGGACCAATACTCGTTGAATTGTTTGTCATAAAGCATGGAAGTCAGATATAAAACAGAAATTCCTCTAAGTTGTTGCTATGTCAGTATGATTGTATGGTTGCACCAGCAGGATGCAAACGAAACACCTGAACAAAATGCTAGATGGTAAGTATACAAATGTGTTGCGTGCTGTTTTGAACAACTCCTGGAAGCTGAACGCCATAAAAAGCAGCTAGACGGCCAGCTAATTTTACTCTCACAAACCATTTAAGTAAGGCAAACACATTCTTGCTCGATCCAGCTGGAGAAGAAACAGACGTTCTTCGACGGGCTCTTACACATGGATATACCATTGAAAGGCTAAAAAAGCTTACATTCATAAGTTATGTGTGACTCAGTTTCTCAGAGATTTTTTCATGTATGAGATATTCACTTAGGAAAAGTTATCATGACACCTATCTACATCCGATATATATATATATATACGAGGTGCATACCCATCTTGCAGACAGCATTTTTAAGACCCATCTTGCAGACAGCATTTTTAAGACCCATCTTGCAGTCAGTTTGCTCATCCTTAGAATCTAAGTTAAAACAGTGTGGACCGAATCAATACTAATGTCTATGGACTTAGCTATCATCCAAAACCGTATAGAGAATTGTATCAACTTATTCATCAGTGGTTGTCGTTTTTGGATGACTAGACGCGGATTCACCTGGGCTGTCCCTATCTTGCTTGATATACAACAGTTAATTTCTGCACCGTCGTCTACGAAGAGGAATCATCAGCAAATATCTGGATTTCCTTAGGTGGCATAATTTATTAAGCTTTTTGTTTAGATGTGGCACAAGGCTGTGTGAATGAGGTATCCAATGAGATTCTAACTCACTCGTGAAGGTTTGTTAGTTTAGCTTGCAAACCATTACACCACCCGAGGCGTCCAATGTTTCCTTGGGTGTCATATCATTCATTTTCAGACTTTCACAGTTTTTTCAGTTTTTACATTTATTGCTCACTCAGATTTGAATTCAGAGTTACACCTCCCTTGCAATGGTTGCCATACCATATCTAAAGAACCAGTCTGCTTTACTATTTACGCATAGCTGGAGGGAGAATAACTGGATAGCTTTCCCGAGGGTGTTAGCAATATGTGAAATGTAAACAACCTCATCCTCATTTCATACGTTGTGTGTGTTTACATGCTCATATGGGAATCGCAACTGTCATTTCCATAGTTTCACTCATTGTATCTGTTATTTCCTTTACTCCTAACCTGTACAAGAAAATTTCATTTTTGATAAAATAGGGAAACATAACTATATATATATATATATATATATATATATATATATATGTATGTACTTCTTTAAGAAAAACAATTGTTTTTCTTAAAGAATTTATTGCTCTGTATTATTGGTACATTGAGCTCTTTACCAGGAAAATTTTAAATATTCATGCTTGAATAACCTCTTGTCCTGATGGAATTACTCCCAACTCCGGTTTAACTGGACCAAATATATATATATGTATGTATGTATGTATGTATGTATGTGTGTGTGTGTGTGTGTGCTCTTACACACATACATATGTATATATATGTAAGTATGTATATATATATATATTGTTTTGTTAACAAAAGTCTCACTACGATATACCATTTTTATGTATCTGATCATTATAATGTAACGATGGCATTCTTCGAAATCCTAAATTTTATCTGGTCTAGGAGATTAACTTCTATCACCAGATGGAAATCCATAACTATTTTAGTCACCACCAGATGGCAACCAATGCATTTGGTTAACTGGGTTACGTCATGCATTTTGAAACAAATTAATGACCGGAAGTTTCTGTCGCGTTGGGGCTAAAGGGCTAAACTGCAGCTTTGAAGAAAGCGAGTTGGAATTCCAGTAACGCTCAAATAGTCACATTCGGACTTATCCCCTAGGAAAAGGCATGATTCCCCTTGTCCCTCATCTATGGGTTAAATAGTGTCACTACTTTTCTTCTATAAGAATGGTTTTAGTATTAAATAAACCATAAAGATTGATAGGCAATGAAAGAAAGAAATGAAAATAATTAAGGACTTAGAGTGGACTATATATATATACGAGGTGCATACGATAAGTTTCCAGACTTTTTTCGTACGGTCATTTAAAATCGTCGTAGACTCTTGAAAATTCAGTATGTTATTGCTATACATCTTATGAGATGACTGACCAATATTTATGGTTTCAGGTTCAAATGAACTGCGACAGCAACAATTAGAATACACCCTACTAAAGTCTGATTGTCTCAGCTGGTGAATTTCCAAAATGCAATCTGGTTGTGAGGACACTTTAGACGAACGATATGCAATAGAATTATGTCTTAAACTTGGAAAGAATGCCACAGAAACGTATGGAAATCTTTAGGCTGCTTTTGAACAATCTTGCATGGATTGAGCATCAGTTTTTGAGTGGCATAAGAGATTCAAGGAAGGCACGGAATCTGTGAGGGATGATGAGAGGTGTGGGAGGAGTAAGGCAGTCAATACACCAGAGTTGATTGCCCAAAAGATTAGGGTGAGGGTTACTACGTTTAGGTTTTAAGGGATTTCGGGAAGAGACTCCTTAGGAAGAAGCCAGTACTTTTCAAATCGGGTCAGTGGCATTTCCTCGATGACAATGCACCAGTCCACAACTCCAACCTTGTCACAGATATTTGAGCAAGATGTGCATTAAGACAGTTCCTCAACCTCCTTATAGTCCAGACGTTGCTCCCTGTGACTTTTGGTTATTCCCAAAGCTCAGAGGCTGTCATTATGAGACAATTGAGGAGATAAAAGAGGCTGTGACATAGGTCATTGACACGCTCACATGGAACGGGACAAAAAGTGCATTGCAGCCGGGGGAGATTACTTCGAAGGGGACTAGAGTTTCATGCGTGTACAATCAATAAAAGTTCCCATATGAAAAAAGGCTGGAAACCAATTTAATGATCTTCGCATACATATATATATATATATATATATATATATATATATATATATATGTATCCAAGGGCTGTTTAAAAATGTTCAAAGCCTCACCTTAAAAGAAGATTCATAGCTCAATACTTTTGTGATAGCAACACACTGCAATTTCTTCTAAAAGGCGAAAAAATAATTCTGATTTCTGTCTTAATTACTGTGCAGATGAGATCTGTGACATAGGTCATTGACACGCTCACACGAGAGGACTTCCATGGGGACTTCGAGAAGGTTTTAGAACGGGACAACAAGTGCATTGCAGCCGGGGGAGATTACTTCGAAGGGGACTAGAGTTTCATGCGTGTACAATCAATAAAAGTTCCCATATGAAAAAGTCTGGAAACCAATTTAATGATCTTCGCATATATATATATATATATATATATATATATATATATATGTATCCGATCCATACAACAATGAGCGAGTGAGTAATAAATGTAAAAACTGAAAAAACTGTGAAAGTCTGAAAAAGAATGATATGACACCCAAGGAATCATTGGGCGCCTCGGGTGGTGTAATGGTTTGCAAGCTAAACTAACAAACCTTCACGAGTGAGTTAGAATCCCATTGGGTACCTCATTCACACAGCCTTGTGCCACATCTAAACAAAAAGCTTAATAAATTATGCCACCTAAGGAAATCCAGATATTTGCTGATGATTCCTCTTCGTATACGACGGTGCAGAAATTAACTGTTGTATATCAAGCAAGATAGTGACAGCCCAGATGAACCCGCGTCTAGTCATCCAAAAACGACAACCACTGATGAATAAGTTGATACAATTCACTATACGGTTTTGGATGATACTGTCCAGCAGATAGCTAAATCCACAGAGATTAGTATTGATTCTGTCCACACTGTTTTAACTTAGATCCTAGGGATGAGCAAACTGACTGCAAGATGGGTCTTTAAAATGCTGCCTGCTAGATAGGTCCCAACAATGCTGACGTTTGAGCAATAGATGAGAATTGTTGACATTTCTAGAGCATTTCTGATTATCTTCCAGGCCTACCTAAAGAATTTCCTCTGCAGATTATTTACTCTGATTATCCACCTGCAAAAAAAAATCAAGCAGGCAGTCGATGTTTACACGGCAGTGGCTTTTGTTTATTTTTATTCTGAAGAAGTTATAGTGATTGCCTGCGTGGAAAATAGAAAAACCGCTAACAGACAGTATTATAAAGTAGAATTAAGACAACTGACGTGAGTAACAAAGTCGAAACGTAGAGGGAAGCTGGGAGCTGGTGTCCTTTTACTCGAGGATAACGTGCCCATTCATCAGACTCAGGTTTAAGGCCATGTATCAGCCAAAGGTTGTTTTGATTTTCTACCCTTTCACTTACTCACCTTATCTAGCCCTATCTGAATTCTTTCTGTTCCCTAAATTAGCACCCTACATGCGAGGTCACGATTCTAAAAACAATGACAAAGTCATATGTGCTGTTGAGGTGTTTTTGTAGGACAAGGATGCCATCCACTTTCGTGATGAGATTCCAATGTTTGTGCAACGCTGGACCAAGTGCATTGATATCAATACTGAAAAGCAGTAAGAAATTGTCTTGTTTATCTGAATCCTTCTGAGTAAAGCTTAGAACCTTTTGAACAATCATCGTATCTATTTATAGTTTGCTATACTATCATTAAAAAGTGCTCAATATCGATGATTGAGCACATTCACATAGAATTTATGAAAGTTTAGTAAAAGATTGAATCCTATCATGTTTCATTAAAGTTTTTAGAGAATGCAGTTTACGACGGAAATGGTTTTAATGTGCATGGGAGAGGGTCATCGAAGTGTCATGCCGAACAATTTTCCCTTCATAGCATCTCTCAAAAGGAGCATCACTTCAAGGTGTTCATTACCAAGCAAAGAAGGAGGTGCCCGTGGTGTAATGGTTATCGTCGCAGGATGTGGACACGACGACACGAGTTCAAATCCTGGACGAGCCTGATTACATTTCACATAGCACTAATACCCTTGGGAAAGGTATGAATCCAATTATTCTCCCTCCAGCTATGGGTAAATAGTAGGGCAGACTATGTTCTTCAGCCTTGGTGAGGCGACTAGTCTAGGAGAAGGAAAACTCTGAATTCAAACCTGTTAAACTCCGCTTAAAAATTGACCTTGTGTCATATCCTGCCCGAGCGGAGGGGTTGGTAAATAGGATTACCAAGCAAAGAAACTTGTGACAGCTTATACTTCGTAAAATTGTACCGGTATGACTCTATGAGCTCTTGTGTCCCTGGATGTATGTGCGAGCTTATCTATAACTGTATTTATACTACTAGGCATAGCATATATGAATGTATGTATACTCGTGTGAGTACGAGCGCATCTTTATGGGTGTATGTAGCATTGGTAATATATATGCGGATATGTAAATGGATATGTTTGTATAGTAGTATCAAGAGTATTGCGATATAAGTTTGGAAGGTTGGCAGATTTTAATTTATAATAGAACAAAAAGCGAAGAATTTCTTGCTGATCGTAAGAGGATTAGTTTTTCATTCCCGTAATAAACTGAAGTCCTCGGTGCAAGTTCGGCCAGTAGACAAGGACATCATTTTTTAAAGGTATTTTAGTTCTAAGTGATTCACGCTGGGGGAGCGGTTTTCGTTTCTGAAAATCAGAATATATGTAATCAAGATAGCAGTCAGGAGTTAAACAGAGTATCGAGAGTTCGAGCCCAGGGTCGTAAGCCATAGGAACATAGGCAGTTTATGAAGGAGTTAGCAGTTGGCTGTTTGACACAAAGCAAAGGGAAAACTGACCAGCGCTCAACCCTATATCAGGAAGTGCTACATGATCCCCATTTCCACGAAGAGTGAATAAAACTGACGAGACATGGATTATTGAATTTATTTTGTTTCTTTTTTCTTTGTGGAACTGATGCGTAGTTTTTACAGTTTTGATAAAAACTAGGTCAGACTAACCATTTCTTAACAACACAATGTCGCCTTGAAGTTGTTTTTCTTTCAAACCCGATCTAGCCACACATAATCATGTCACAGCAGTAGCAAAGGAAAATTCCTGAGTAGCCTTATACAAATGGTTTGAATGGAGAAATTTCTTTTTCTCAGACTAGTCACCTTATCACGGCTAAAGACTCAAGCCTGCCATAGAATTTACCAATACCAAGAGAGAGAGAGAGAGAGAGAGAGAGAGAGAGAGAGAGAGAGAGAGAGAGAGAGAGGAGGGGGATAGAGTGATGAATACATGCCTTTTTGAAAAGTATTAGCGCATAATAAAACTTTATCAGCCTCGTTTCAGATTTGAATTTGGCTCGCCAAGACCATTTACTACAGCAATAATCGTTACACCACTCGCAATTCCAACAAATATTTCTCACAAACATTTAAATATTAATAATAAGTTCTTATCTTCAAAGTTATGTATCTTAGGGAGCTCATCATCCTGAAAACCGCCTACATTGATAGTCTTACCAAAGTCTTGTCTGGTGTAGCATAAAGACCGAATTCTGACGAGCCAAACAAGTGCTCTAAGCTTAATCAATAGTCCACGAAGCAAATTATTTAAATCATATTACATCGACTTCTTGCCTCGAAGGACATCTGGCACCTATTCCTGAAGCAATGATCTTTACAAGAATATATCATAACGTATATATATATATATATTTATATATATATAATGAAATGAGTCATGTGTGTAAGAAGTTAAAAGAACAGCTTATATACAATTATAAAAGTTTTACATAGTATTATATTTTTCAAGATTTTCACTGCCTATTCATTCTACTATGGTAAATCAAAAGTTTCGTAACATTTCGGTTACGTGAACGGTAATTATTTTATTTTGAAGTTGGTTTACTGACACTTGACGTGATATCATATGCAATATGACATAATCAATTTGGAGATGGTTTAGGTTAAGCAAAGTATTATTATTATTGATTTTTTTCAATCAACTAATTATTAGAAATAATTTTGATTTTCAGTCACAAATTGCTTTCAGTAGATAATGAAGCTGCTTGGTCATATGAAAAGTAAGTAAATCCTTATAAAATAAGAAAAAGCCAAAAAAAGAAAAAAAGAAAGAAAACCCTATTTCAAATCCAGTAAGCCACAAGAAAAGATAAATAGATTTTATAAAATCCTGACTCTATATTAAGCACTTTATCTCATATGTAATCAAAAAAAAAAAAAAAAAAAAAAGACAGAAAGTATGGTTAAAATTGTTTCAGAATCAGAATTTGATCCTCTTGGGCCTCTCATGAAATGAAAGCTAGATTTTTTGCTGATTAAGAATTCTAGGTTGGTTTCATGATCAAAGATTTACTTATCCTTTATGATCTTTCTGACAAAAAAAAAAGAAAAAAACTTTCTTATATCCTGTGTAACCAAATTTTATCAGAAGCCAGGATGTTGATTGATTCAGAGTCAAAACCAGATCATATATTACACTCCCTCCCCCTCACTCTCTCTTGCTCTCCCTCTCTATCTCTTTTTATCTATGTGTCAGTGGCTGTGACTGACGTCATTTACAGGATGTTGTTTAAACCGGCTCTACACGTTCAACTGAAGACATCTAGGATCGTCGCGCTCCATGCTTTGCGATTAGCAGTATCAGCTCTTGCAATTTCCAGCCATTCATGGTTTTAATTCACGAGTTTCCCAGGATTTGGTGTTCGGAGATGGTTTCCAGTCACATTCTTGAGCCTTGCTATCCATGAATATTCATCGATCCAGTTGACGAGTATTTTTCATAGTTGCCCAGCTGATGGGTCGGAACGTCTCTTTTCAGAGACACTTGGTTGGCATGCAGGTAAACACATCATTAACTACCGATTGACTTCCTGTAAGATGCCCACAAACGCAAAAGTTAACGACACGAATAACCACCGAATCTCGAGACACACGCAATTCTGAATTTGGAAGAGTTATAGCGCCGTATACTGACTTATTTGGTTGTTAATCCTATTTACCAACCCCTCCGCTCGGGCAGGATATGACACAAGGTCAGTTTTTTTAAGCAGAGTTTAACAGGTTTGAATTCAGAGTTTTTTCTTCTCCTAGACTACTTGCCTCACCAAGGCTGAAGAACCTAGTCTGTCCTACTATTTATCCATAACTGGAGGGAGAATAATTGGATTCATACCTTTCCCAAGGATATTAGTGCTATGTGAAATGTAATCAGTCTCGTCCAGGTTGTGAACTCGTGTCGCCGTGCCCATTTCTTACGACGATAACCATTACACCACGGGCACCTCCTATTTAGTTGTTAATCTATGCTATGACGTAGATGTATGGAGGAGAGTTTTTGTGGTAGCGGTGGAAAATTTGTTCACGCCGCAGTGGGCGATTTCTTTTGGTCAAAGGGAGTTCACTTCTACAAACCCGATGTTGCCTGTGCCGCACTTTGATATATAATATTCAGATGAAGTAACCCGTATAATTGTCTAGTTTTCCTTCTGTTCACAAGGCAATGAGTTTGTCTGTTTCTTTGGATCAGGGTTCTATATAAAATTGTGACACCAAAACAGCCGCTTCTTTCCGCTTCCTATTTACCCGAATCTTCGACATGACAGGATGCTATGCAAGGTCAAATATTTAATTAGAGCTTTTTCAGCGCACAAATGCACGATGGAAAGCACATATTAAAATTTGCACCGCCTTCTTTGGGCTGCGACCTGGGGATCAGGCAAAAAAACTGACACTTGCTCTTTTAGATTTAGTAGATGATACAACCTTGGGGCGTGGGGGACGATTCATTCAAGTCAGGCTCTTTAAAATATCAAAAGTAATCAGAATTTTTGCTTTTTACTGCCTCAAACCAGTTTTTTGAATTGCCTATAATGCTTTTAATAGGATTTTATTGTCAGCCTATTTTCTTATAAAATTGCTTTTTAAAACATAACACCTTCCCCTCTAAAATACTTGGTTATTAAAAACTAAAACTAAAAATGAATGACAATATTTTATTGATCATGTTCAATATAAAATTTTCATAATCAGTTTTCCTTTTTTTCGGTAAGTTTTATGATTATTTTCTGATGTAACAGTGTGGTTATAAGCTTTGACCTTCTTGCACACCAGTAATGTTAGCTTTATTGTAAATTGAAGCACTCACTCAAAAAAAAAAAAATGAATATTTTTTACTTCACAAAATCGAATCAATATTTTCGTTTTCATTCTTTTTTTACTATTGTAGTATTAAATTAAATGTTATAGCCAAATGTATCATTATCACTTCTTCAAATTTCAAAATAGAATACAAACTAACAATCATTTATCTTACAATGTAATTGATAGTTTAAATTTATGCAATTCTTATGTACGCGTTCAGTGGAATCTTTACTAGGGCAGTTAAATAATAAACGGTATTGTAATTTACGAAGCTCTTCGCTACGATGTGACACAAGGCTGATTGAATGGGGCACCTAAGGAGAGCTCGAACACGTTCTTGCAGGTTTGTTAGTCAAGAACGCTAACCATTAAACTACCCGAGGTGCCGAACAATAAACGGAATTTTAATAATCAATAAAAAAGGAATTTATTAATAACTTTTATTTGCTGTAATCTGTATATTAATGCTACGGTAGCTAACTATCTACATTCATTTTTTAAAAAGATTTGGTATGCGTCACATTAAGGTATGGGAGAGACAGGCTAAACTAAGTTTATATATTCGTCTGGGGGTTTGGGCAGGTAACATTCATCTCCTCATATGTATTTTTTTCTGATCATGTTACCAATTGCCCAGTCGGCTGAGGCTGCAGAATACACCGACTACATTTCTGCAGAGGGGTAAGACTCCCCCAACGAGTGTCCTGGATATGAGTAATCTGATGGCGAGGCTTCAGTAATGCTGGAGCTTTGGGGAATGCAGAGCAGTCCTTTCGTGCCATTGCCCCCAGGTGCACTCTGACCCGGAGTGGTAGCACCTGATAGGGTCCTATCTATGGGTCAAATAGAACCAAATGTGGACTTATGCTAAACTGAATTGTTTGAAGTAGAACTGTTTTGACATTTAACTACAAGTAGACAAAAAATGTACTTGAAATGGAACTGTTCATATGTATAAAAATGGATTAGGTATTAAATAACCTGCAATGGTTGATAGCCCATAAAACCAAACCAACCAACCAACCCACAGGTCAGTAAGAGATAAGGATACTTAAAAAGTAGCTTTCCTCGTGATAACTTTTCCACGACACCTGTTCCATCTCACTCCATTCATTGCGAAGGCACACTTAATGCAACGGTTATCATTCTATGAAATGGAATCAGCCACTCGAATTCAAATCCAAGACAAGGCCGCTTTTATTTCACTTCGTGCTAATACCCAAGGGGAAGCATAAATCTATCTGATCTCTCAGCCCGGTTATGGATAAATAGTACAAAAGACTTGGTTCTTTAGCCTTGCTAGGGTAAACAGTCAAGAAGAAAAAAAAAAGACACTGAATTCTAGCCAGCTTTACCCCGCTTAAAACTTGATCTAGTGTTATATTCTGTCCGGAGGGGTTGGGTAAACACATTTTCTTGCTTTGGTTGAAATACTACAGCAGTATTGATGTTTGAACTAAGAATTTATTTTAATTCTATTCATTTTAACTAAATTAAGCCAACATTGGCCTTGTAGGTAGAGTGTTCGCCAATGGTCCGGGAGACCGGGGTTCCATCCCAGGTCGAGTCATATCAAAGACTTTAAAAATGGTACTTAATACCTCCTTGCTTAACACTCAGCAATATAAGGTACATATCAAGGGTAAAGTCGAGCAATCCAGGGAAAGGAGTAGCGCTCTCACCTACACCTCGGTGTAGTAGCTACTGAAAAGGGAGCCTTCGACTAAGGTGGCCAACTGTACTTTTTACTTACTTATATTCATTGTGTTGTTTTCCAAAGCGAGTGAACATCGTAATCTTAAAAAAAAAACGTTGTGCTATCCAAAATTTAAAAAAGTCCGGGCACTTAAAAAATATTGTTTATCAGGAAGGTTTCAATAAGTAAAATATCATTTTCCGATGTTCAGATTTATATATTTAATCGATTAAACTTATGTTAATATGTGTCAGAATATCGTATAATATTCATATACCTGAATTATACACTGGAATTTTTATAGGTTCAGCCTGTTGTAATTTTTGTTTAGAAAATGTATTCATGATCACTAGGCTAGTTTCTCTTTAACATACGTATTGGAATTTTTATTTTTGCAAAATATAACATCTCATTATAAATATAAAGGAATTGCAAGGAAATATATGAACCTGTTTTCATGGTTTAACGCCTTTACATCTGAGACAAAATAATTTGCAGTTTCCTTCAGACCAACTAAAAAAACCCCCCAAAAAACAAGTAAAAGAATGAATAAAAACATAAATAAACAAAAGTAAAAGAAAAAAATCAACCGTTGATTAATGGGGGCTTTTGAAATAAAGACATATCTTCTTGACAGACTGACAAACTGTAACTAGAGATTAATCTTCGGTTAGCCGTTTGTAGAGTGTTGTGTTTGATCTCTGTGGAGCGAAGTAAAAAAAAAAAACGCTAAAAAATATGTAAATAGAAAAGAAGCGATAAAGTAAAAACCACGAAAAAGTTGAAAGCATTTAAAAGTACACACACACACACACACACACACAGATACATACACACACACAGACACACGCACACACACAAATCACAAATTTGTGATGGATGGGATGAAGAACTCATTTGACAATAATAAAGAGGTGTTAGATGATTTCGTGACTACATCTGACGTGAGTTCTTCTAACAAAATTGGAGAAAACTATGACAGCGCAAATATGTCAAAAAAGAGAGAAAAAAAAATCGTATTATAAAGAATAATTTTGTTTTCTTTCATTTATTTAATGAGTAAAAATGCCTGTTGTCTGCGTCCATATTTTTCTTTTCATCTTATTTGCTGACTCAAATTAAAGTGTTCTTTTCAAATATGGTGTTGTTGATGAAATTTGTTTTTCTTTATTCTCATGGCTGTTTTTTCATTTCGCCCTGTCGGAGGTGATTAGAATATGCCGACTGTATTCTTGATTGAGGAAACGCTAGGGGTGTAATGGTTATCGCAGGAATAAATGGACCCGATGACCAGAGTGAAAACTCTGGACGAGGTTGTTTACATTTTACTTAGCGCTCATACTTTTGGGAAAGGAAAGAATCCAAATATTCTCCATCCAGCCATAGGTAAATAGTAGGGCATACTAAACTCTTTAATTTTGGTATGGCAACAACTCTCAGAGAAGGAAAGCTATAAATTCAAACCTGTCATATGAATCTACGTGGTGCCTTCAATAAGTTTCCAGACTTTTTGTACAGTCATTTAAATTTGTTGGAGACTCTTGAAAATTCAGTATGTTATTACTACAAACTATGAGATGACTGACCAATTTTTATGATTTCAGGTTCAAAGGAACAGCTACAGCAGGAATTGGAATACACCTTACTAAAGCCTGATTGTCACAGCTGGTGAATTTCAAAAATGCAATCTGGACGTGAGGACACGTTAGATGAACAATATGCAATAAAATTCTGTTTTAAACTTGGAAAAAAGGGTTAGATTTAGGGTTACTATGTTGAGGTTTTAAGGGAGTTCAGGAAGAGATTCCGTCGGAAGAGGCCAGCACTCTTCAAATTGGCTCAGTGGCATTTCCACCAGGACAATGCACCAGTCCGCAACTCCATCTTTGTCACAGACTATTTGACCCAGATTGGCATCAAGTCAGTTCCTCCCCCCTCCCTATAGTCCAGACCTTGCTCCCTGTGACTTTTGGTTATTCCCTAAGCTCAGAGGATGTCGTTATGAGACAATTGAGATGAAAGAGGCTGTGATGAAGGTCATTGACACGTTCACACAAGAGGACTTCCATGGGGCCTTCGAGAAGTTGTTGGAACGGTAGAACAAGTGCATTGCAGCTGGGGGAGCTTGCTTCGAAAGGGACTAGAGTTTCATGTGTGTACTATCAATAAAAGTGCCCATACGAAAAAAGTCTGGAAACTTATTTAATGATTCTCGTATCTGGGGACTGCCTTTGGACACTAATCTCCAAGAAACTTAAAGGCTTAATTCATATTGAATAAATGCATTCCCCTCCATATATATATATATATATATATATATATATATATATACACTTTAAGAAAAACAACGAAACCGGTCACATAGGATTATAAATTTATTTCCATCCTCTTACGCATTTTTGAAATTTCCAAAAACACGAAAAAAAATTAACAGGACTTCTAAAAAAAACTAGAATAGACACAGAAGAGTGGGAGGGGATAGAAGAGGGGTGAAGCTCCTCATTAAGCCCACTTATAAGCTCATTATAACTCTTCTATCCCCTCCCACTCTTCTGTGTCTATTCTAGTTTTTTTTATCAAAAAGATCTGAAGAAGTCCTGTTAATGTTTTTGAAAATTTCAAAAATGCGTAAGAGGATGGAAATAAATTTATAATCCGATGTGACCGGTTTCGTTGTTTTTCTTAAAGAATTTATTGCTCTGTATTATTGTTACATTGAGCTCTTTACTAGGAAAATTTAAATATTCATTCATGAATAATTTCTTGTCCTGATGGAATTACTCCCAACTCCGGTTTAACTGGACCAAAGAATACTATATATATATATATATATATATATATATATATATATATATATATATATATATATATATATATATATATTAGAAGAATCAAAATTCACAAAAAGTGTTATTCTGGGTTTGACACTAAACGGCATATTATAAATTTTAAAATAAAGCTAATGTTTAAGCGAAATTTGATGATCATTGGAAGAATAGAAATAGTATTTACAGGTCAGCTCAAAATATTCACGGGTTTTCAAGGTCTAATGACTGTATATATTGCTATTTCATGTAAGTCACAATAATGCGATGATTTCATTATCCCCCGCCCCCCTCCTCTGGTGCCCTGTGTATGAGACTAAACTGAATTCTCTGGTGAAGCTTCAGTTTTGGATATCTGAAGAATGTAGAGTACCCCTTTATTACCATTTCTCCCATGTTCGCTCTGTCCGGTGTAGTAGTACCTATTACGGACCCATCTATGGATTAAATATATCTGTTTAAACATTATTTGTAGTATAAGAATTGATAAAACCATATAAATGTATACAAGAAAATCTGCATGATTATTAAATAGAATTATACTTGTCCGAATACTTGAAGCCTTTTAGCTGAATACAAATTAATTGTATTAATGATAGCTACTTGAATCTATAATTGTTTGCTAAATAATTTTATTAATTATTTGAAAGCATATAAGTGCTTACAAATTATTAGTGCCTGATAGGAAAACCAGAAACCCTATATCAGTTGAGTTTGGGTTTTATGTTTAATGGCATATCAACCTTTGTAGGTTATCTAATGCCAAACCGATTCTCCTTGAAGAAGAGTAGTGGTACTATTTAACCCATAGTTCGGAGGATAAGGGGGTTCATACCTTTCCCAAGAAAGTGAACGTAATAGCGCGACTGGAGTTCGAACTCGCTTACTACGATTCCGTAGTCCATCGCTTTAACCATTACACCGCGGAAGAATAGTAGTGGTACTATTTAAGCCATAACTTGGGGGGTGAGGAAGTTCGTACATTTCCTGAGGGTATGAGTCCGAAAGTGAATACAATAAGACCAATAGTGTTCGAACTCGCTCACTATGATATCACTGTTCAGCACATTAACCACAACAATACAGGGACAAGCCTAATCAGTACTGGATAGGAATGTTTGATATGATTTAACGGTGTGCAAACAAATGATTATTATTGAAAAAAAAAGCGTGATTTAAAAAAGGATCGCAATGAATTATGGACTACAATCAAACATTTTAAGATTAACCAAATTTCGGCACTAAATAATCCATAAAAATTAATATATATGGTTAAAAATTTTTTTTTTTTATTCCTATGCTTAAAAACAAAACAAACTTTCTTTGTGTCTAATTTTTTTCTTTCAATCATTCATTCTGTCTTTCTTTCTTTGTCTAATTCTTATTTTTATCTTCTTTCTTTCTTTCTTTCTTTCTTTCTTTCTTTCTTTGAATATTAAACTTTTTTGCGTTCAATTTTTCTTTCCTTCTTTCTTTCTTTCTTTCTTTTAGACATCTAACTTTCTTTGGGTCAATTTTTCTTTCTTTCTTTCTTTCTTTGAGGCTAATTTTTACTTTCTTTCTTTCTTTCTTTGAATATTAAAATTTCTTGTGTCTAATTTTTCTTTCTTTCTTTCTTTCTTTCTTTGAGGCTAATTTTTCTTTTTTTTCTTTCTTTCTTTCTTTCTTTCTTTCTTTGAATATTAAACTTTCTTGTGTCTAATTTATCTTCTTTCTTTCCTTCTTTCTTTTAGACATTTAACTTTCTTTGCGTCATTTTTCTTTCTTTCTTTCTTTCTTTCTTTCTTTCTTTCTTTCTTTCTTTCTTTCACCGATCATTCTTTTTTCCCTCCTGGTATAACTCTCAACTACATTCTGTGGAGAAGCTCCAGTTCTGGATCTTTGAGGAGCATTTAATCACACCTTTGTTGACATTACTCCCAAGTCCACTATAATCCGTAGCGGCATTTCCTGCCATGATTCCATCTATGTATCAAAATGTTTGTTTCAAAAAGGGTTAGTCTCTGATAAGAATACTTAAACAATGCAACTCTATGTTAACGTTCTGTATTAAGAATAATTAAAATGATTATTATCATTATCATATGTTTCTATATATAAATGACGTGAAATACTCGAAACCAAACGACTCTGTAGATGATTACAATTATATAGGAATACTTCAATCAGTATTTGATGGAAGTACTCGAAACTATATAACTGTGCCCAAATTATATAAAAGAATGAACTCGAAACTATATAACTGTGTCCAAATTATATAAAAGTATGAACTCGAAACTATATAACAGTTCTCAAATTATATAAAAGTATGAACTCGAAACTATATAACTGTCTCCAAATTATATAAAAGTATTAACTCGAAATTATATAAATGTACCCAAATTATATAAAAGTATGAACTGGAAACTATATAACTGTGTCCAAATTATATAAAAGTATAAACTCGAAACTATATAACTGTGCCTAAATTTTATAAAAGTATGAACTCGAAACTATATAACTGTACCCAAATTATATAAAAGTATGAACTCGAAACTATATAACTGTGTCCAAATTATATAAAAGTATAAACTCGAAATTATATAAATGTACCCAAATTATATAAAAGTATAAACTCGAAACTATATAACAGTTCCCAAATTATATAAAAGTATGAACTCGAAACTATATAACTGTGCCCAAATTTTATAAAAGTATGAACTCGAAACTATATAACTGTGTCCAAATTATATAAAAGTATAAACTCGAAACTATATAACTGTACCCAAATTATATAAAAGTATGAACTCGAAACTATATAACTGTGCCCAAATTTTATAAAAGTATGAACTCGAAACTATATAACTGTGTCCAAATTATATAAAAGTATGAACTCGAAACTATATAACTGTACCCAAATTTTATAAAAGTATAAACTCGAAACTACACTTGTTTCCATATGATTATTCTTAATAGCTACCCGTGGAGGTGGCCGTGGTTTAATGGTTATAGTCGTAGGAAATGGACACGGCGACACGAGTTCAAATCCTGGACGAGGCTGGTTGTATTTCACATAGTACTAATACCCTTGGGAAAGGTATGAATCCAATTATTCTCTCTCCAGTTATGGGTAAATAGTAGGACAGACTAATTTCTTCAGCCTTGCTGTGGCGACTAGTCTTGGAGAAGGAAATCTCTGAATTCAAACCTGTTAAACTCCGCTTAGAAATTGACTTTGTGTCATATCCTGCCCGAGCGGAGGGGTTGCTTAATATGGTTACTGAAAACCGTAAAATTGCTTGTAAAAAAAAAAAAAAAAAAAAGAGTGACTTAAACATTAAATAATCAAGAAAGGATAGATATAACAATCAACCAAATTTCTTTCTTTCTTTTTTCCTTCCTTCTCTCTCTCTCTCTTTCTCTTTCTCTCTCTCTTTCATTTACATTTTGCTACGTTTCTTTACTTTGTTTTTTAATTCTTTCTTTCGAGCACTGCTTTGCTTCCGCTCTCATTGGGTGCCCCTTTCATATGGCCTTGTGCCACATCTAAGTAAAAAGCTTAGTAAATTTCCACTGTTTTGCTTCCGCCTTTTCTAATTTTTTCACCCATTAATTAATTCATATTTTTGCAAGATTATTTTCCGTTGCTTTTTTCTTTCTTTTTATTTTTTGTTCGTTTTATTTCTTTTCATTTCAACTTTTTTCGCTAATTTTTTTTCCTTCCTCCACTCTACCTTATAGCTTTTTCTTCCTTTTTCTTGTGATTTCTTTCTTTCTTTTTTCTTCTTTTATTCTTTACTAGCTAAAGTATCCGTCAGCAACGAATAAGTTGTCATTAATTAGATTACAGTCAACCCAATCGGCTGGACTTAGAATACACTGACTGTTTTACCTAAAGATGGGGTAAGAGCCACAGCCCCAAAAAGTGGTGTCCTAGATATGATACGAAACTGCATTTGACGTGAAGCTATAATTCTGGAGATCTGGCGGGTGATGAGTACCTCTTCATTGCTATTACTCTCAGGTCCACTCTGACCCAGAGTGTTAGAATTTGTTAGGATCTCATCTATGGATCAAATAGATATGTTTAAAAATTATTCTTATTAGATATGAATATTCATGTCATATTAGTGTAAATTATTCATATTAAGAATAGTTACTACAAGGTAAAGCAGGGACGAGCTCATAAGTGATGTACTCCTATGGACCCCCACATATGGCCGGGCAAAAGCAGGACGACCAGCTCGAACATACATTCAGCAGCTATGTGATGATACGGGATGTAGCTCTGAAGACCCGCCAGAGGCGATGAACGATAGGGAGAAGTGGCGAGAGAGGATCAAGGATATTTGTGCTGGCGGCACAACATGTTGATGATAATTATTTGCTAAGTATTATTTTTAATAACTTGAAACTAAATAATTATGTGCAACAAATGGTCATTATTAAGAAATAATGGAAAAAAACCATACAATTGTTAGTATTAGATAAGAATACTTGAAACCATAAATATTTGTGCCAATTATTTGTATCAGATAGGAATATTTCATATCATATAAATGAACAAAACACTCTAAAGAAACGACTAAATATAAAATGTGAGTATAAAATACACTGAACGCGATTCCCTAACCTTTACGCATGAAATAACTCCAGATGGATTAAAATGCCGTTCAAATCATCCGTTCAATCAATGATTAAATTACAGCTGGTTATAATGGCAGTAAAACGATTCGTTTATCCTTACTTAGGAATAATGCTATATAATTATTTGACATTTCTAGCTTGAAGAACGACATGTCAAACTAAATAATTCTTAATTAAAAGTGAATAATTATTTTACTAAAAAGAATTCCTATTATCTTCTTTTAAAGTTGGGAAATGTCAACTATTTATTACACTATGCAGTGCAGTTTCTTTCTACTGATTTTTGTTAAAATCTATTTCAAGAGCCCGCACCTATTTTCTATGAAGAACTTTATCAGTTAAAATCCTCCCTTGGATCTCAAAAGTATGTATAGCACATTCACTACCTCTACATCAAACCGTTTGGGTCTCTATGGAGGTGCCCGTGGTGTGATGGTTATCGTCGTAGGAAATGGACACTGTGATACGAGTTCATATCCTAGACGAGACTGATTGCATTTCACATAGCACTATCACCCTTCGGAAAGGTATGAATCCAATTATTCTCCCTCCAGCTATGGGTAGACTGGACAGGACAGACTGGGTTCTTCAGCTTTGTGAGGCAACTAGTCTAGGAGAAGGAAAACTCTGAATTCATACCTGTTAAACTCCGCTTAGAAATTGAACTTGTGTCATATCCTACCAAAGGGTAAAGTAAATATGGGTCTCTGTTGAGGACGGATAAAATCTTATCAATATTGATATACATATTTCATTTTTTCAGTATATTTCTTTCTTTTTTTACAATTTTCATTGTTTTTTCATTCTTGACATTCTTTGGTTATTTTTATCTTTGTTTTCTTTGTTTTCTTTCATTCATTATGTTGTCACGTGATAGCCCACGGAGACGATAGAAATAAGATTAATACTATCCTCCCGTTGGAATGAACAGTGGCGACCCGTCAAAAAAGTGACCGTTAAGGAAGAATGTAGGTCACAGAGGGGATATCAACAGGTGTTGGTACTTAGTAACCTCAGGTCGCCGGACACCAAGGGGGAGAAAAGAGAAGCCAAATGATTGGCTGGGACCCCAAAACGGAAGTGGGGACTTCCTCCCCTCAGCAGAAGAAAATAATAAGAAAGTTAGTTGTTTGGCAGGGTTCGTAGCGGGTAGACGAACCATAGCCAGTGTTCCGGGTTGAAGACAAAAGAATATCTGAGACACGAGGGACCCCAGGTTCTTCAAGCCAGTGTAAAAAAATAGAATAAAGTCTATTAGCCCGTGAAAGAAGAAAGATTCTCCAGTGGAACCCCGTCTAAAAATAAGATTAATAACTTTGGGGCCATTTCTCCTTTATACCCAAATTTTGTATACCACTCTCTCTCTCTCAATTTGAAGAAAAACAAAAGTCAAGAAAAGACATTTATATTCGTGGACTGTCCATTTATTATATGTTTGACACTTTGAAAGTGTACCTCTTTGTATAGTAAAGGATTAATGTATTTTTATGTTACCACGTGGTCGAAGTGTGTTCTTTGCAGTTCTTCTACGGATTTGTTACTTCATGCTTCCTTTTCAGCTTCTATTCGCCTTATGTTATCTTGCTTAGAATTGTCCTATTAATTCCTTTAAAAATATCACACGGGAAACCGGAGTTGCCGACTACTACAATATAATATTATTACGACTAAAACCTATAGGTCCATATTCTTCCATTATCTAGGGGAAGGAAGGAAAGCGGCCAGGTGGGTGTGTGGATAGTGTGAAATTTGGAACCCCTTGCCAGCGGCGGTCAGTCTGGCCCTAAATTAGTCCCTCACATAATATGCCAGTTCTTATATGCCTGAGAGAAAAACTCTGAACGAGGACTTATTCTATAGGGGATCAAGTGCCAACCTGCCCCGTCTTCACATGTGCGAAAATAAAGTCCCGTTTTGGGATTTTAGTCAATTTGCCGTCACAATGTCTTGACTTTCTTTATTTTTCCCTTCGTTTTTGTTCTCTTTTTGTAGTTTTTTTCTCCTCTATTCTTCCTTTCTTCCTTTTCATTTCCCTTTCCTTCTTTCTATAAACATATTCTTTATTTTCTTCCAGTTTTTATTATCGTGTTTTTCTGTACCTCTGTCTTTCTATCTTCATAACACTTTCATTTTTATTTTTTTACATATTTCCCGAATGCATGTATTTTTTCTTCTTACTTTTCTATTCTTCCTTTCTCTTCAAGTCTTCCTTTTTCTTTTCCTGTTTTCATTTTTCTTTAAAAGCCTCGCTAATGCAAGACCTATTTTCTATACACTTGTTTTCTTTTCAGCTGAATCGTTCTATATGCTATATTTTTTCTATTCTATTTCCTTTAAAATCTTTTCTTCCCTCATCGATAAACCGTATCTCTGTTATCAATTCTGGAATCACATACCCAGAAAAAAAAACACACGCCACCCCACCTTTTTTTGTCTGATTTCCTTTTTACTGTATATCAGTGAATAATATCACTAATTAATCTGAGGCCATAAAACAACATGAACTATGGGGAGCGTTATCATTGGTTGAATATTTTCTAATTATTCGAATAACAAACTTTGTTATCGGCTGACTAAAAGGGTTAGAAAACCGACCGCTCAATACACTCAGTCCAGATAATAGATCGAATCGCTGTATTAATCTCAGAGTGAAGGAAAATTAAGAAAACTATCCAATGAATTGTTGAAGAGTACAGAAGCTGAAGAAAAACCAGTTGATTTCAAAATAAAAATAATATTTTTTTTCTTTTACATAGTAAAAGTGATGTTCTGAAAGTAATATCTTCTATTAGTTGCCAGAACTGGCTCATTGGCCTAGTGGCTAGCGTGTTCGCCAATGGTCCGGGAGACCGGGGTTCAATCCCAGGTCGAGTCATATCAAAGACTAAAAAAAATGGTACTTGATATCTCCTTGCTTAACACTCTGCATTATAAGATACGTATCAAGGGTAAAGCGGAGCAATCCTGGGAAAAGAAGTAGCGCCCTCCCCTACACCTCTGTGTTGTAGCTATTGAAAAGGGAGCCTTCGGGTCGCCCTCGACTATAGTTGCCAACTTTTAGTTGCCAGAAACTACAATAAATAAAGAGAACACAATAACACAATCTGATAGAGCAAGTTTCTAATTGCAAAACATTGCTCTACCCTGTCACCGGAGCTTAAAATACGCTCAATGGGTATGATACGAAAGTACATCTGACTGTGAGGCTCCAGTTCCAAAATTCTGGGGAGGGTGAATTACTCTTTTATTGCCATTCACCAATGTCAACTCAACTTGGATATGGTAGTACCTGTTAGGGTCCCATCAATGGATAAAAAAGATCAATTTAAAAATGATTCATATTCAATATGACAGTGGCAAAAAATGCAAATAAAATAAAACTCCTATAAATAAATTAAAAAAAAACTCTTAAGAAACAATTACACCAAAAATGCAAACATGAACGTAATATGAATGCGATTCCCTAACCTCTCGACATAAAATAACTCACGACATATTGACATATCGTTTAAATCAGCTCACCGCCCCCCCTCAAAACCCTATTTTCCTCATAGTCGTCACCAAGAGGTGGTCATTTTTGTTGGTGATGAACAAGAACTTGCAGGCTGTGGACGTAAATAGACCCGAAGAACGTATTTCATTCACTTTCATGATGTCAGTGCATAGTCACAGAAGCAAACGTGGTGGTATGACAGTAGACTTTGAACCTTCAAGGTAACAACCAGCGATTTGTTTTGCTTTATTGAAGATTGCTGCTGACTGACAGCTTGGGAAAATGGCGTATTACATTAAAAGAGAATTTCCATTCCTCAATATTTGCGGAACATTTACGAAGATCAATCAGTGTGTGTGTGAACAGAGTTAGGTAGTGGCTAATATTTCAGAAGTAGCGATAATGACATGAATGATAAGCCACAGGTCTTGCACGGCTACCAACCCACAAAATGTAGAGTGCTTTGATTTGCTCAAAACCATGCATTTGGCAGTAAAAGAAGGACTACGCAATCAGCATTTTTCTCGTGACCACTCCATCATTGCTGTTGGGAAAACTCGGATCACTTCAGCTTGTATCATTTTTACAAATCTGCCATTTACTATCTTGTTTTAATGCTACCGTCAATACCTAGTCATTGGTGTAGTCTATATGGAACAATAATGTTTTGTAGCGAAAAACTTGATCTATCTAACGGCGTTTTCTTCTCACTGGTAATATATAATACACATGTTCTACGTTCACTGAAAATAAAAAGGCAGATGTTTCAAATGCTTAATAGTTACCCATTTTTTATTATTCTTGAAGGGATTGTTCTTTTAAAAATCTGTATTCTACCTTATAACTTTTTTTTTTTAACAAATAACTGGATTTTCCAATTCTGATGTTAATGGTTATCGTCTTCGGATTATATAATCAGCGAATCGAGTTGAAACCCGGGTTGAAGTTGTTTGGGTTTAAATTCGCTCAACTAGCATGAATCTATTTTTTCTGCCTCCAGTTATGTGTAAGTAGTTGGGCAGACAAGGCTAAAGGGCCTTGTGTTATATAATAACTGTTGATATGGATTTTGGGTTCGTTCCTAGTGACCTCGTGTGCTTTGACAAGCTGTCACGTTGGGATTAATAAACAGGGGAGTCACAGTGCATCGAGGTAGGCCGGTCGACAGGTGTGTAACCGGAAGGAGACCTCGTGATGTGAGAACCACGCAGTCAGATTTAGACAGTCAGTCCAGTCAGAATCGGGAGTCGAGCCAGGGGTACGCAGCCGATCATAGGCGTTAGGTCGTCTCTAACGATACGGCTTGCAAGGGGGTGCAAGCGTTGGTACCCGCTGGCTCCAGGAAGCAGATATGGGGCAAGAAGAAGTCCCCTGTCTGATTTTATGTCTCTCCATCTATCTCTCAAACTCACAATAAACTGTATGCCCCTTTCGAGAATAAAATGAGAGAGATATATTTTTTATAAAGAAGTGTGTTTCGTTCGTTCATGGAAGTTTGTTCATTATCTTTGTTTATGTTCTTGGTTGGGTCTATAAGAAGTATACAACACTTGTCTGTCCTACTATTTACCATAAGAAGACCTCTGAATTCAAACAAGCGGTACTATGCTTAAAAATGATCTTGGGCCGCCTACTGCGCATAGCAGACAGGTTTGGTAAATACATACTTTGTTGTTAAAATTTAGCAGATCATCCCATTCGTGTTGAAATGTAATCTAGATACACATTCAACAGATAAAAGAAAATTTATAGAATACACACAATTCTATTTCAGTTTTTATTCCATTGTATACATTCTTAATATATATATATGTATATATATATACAGACACGCACATGCACACACATACACACACACACACATATATATATATATATATATATATATGAAAAAAGCCTTTTTGGTAAAAAAAATCCAACTTGTCACGAAATATCAGAATGGCTAATAAAAATGTAGGTAAATATGTCTTTGATCACAAAGCTTTAGATAAAAAAATTATCTATCAAACAATCTATCTATCTATCTATCTATCTCTCTATCTAAGTCCTTTTCTTACTTTCTTTCTTTCTTTCTTTGCATGAATATTTCTCAAGTTGTTTCTATCTATCTATCTATCTATCTATCTATCTATCTATCTATCTCAGTCTGTTCCTATCTATCTATCTATCTATCTATCTATCTATCTAGACAAATAGATAGATACATAAAAATAAAATACATATTCAACAATGAATATAACATCCCTAGGAGAATAGAAAAACATATATTTGAGTTTTTATTCCGTTATATAAAGACCAGATCTCTCCTTACACAAGAACGAGCGTGCACACACACACACACACACACACACACACACACACATACATATATATATATGCATATGTGTGTGTTTGTGTGTGTGTGTGTGTGAGAGAGAGAGAGAGAGAGAGAGAGAGAGAGAGTGTGATAGAGACCGTGCGTGCGTGTGTGTAAAACCTTTTTTGCTCTACAAAATCCATCTCATCACGAAATATCAAGATGAAGTTCTAATCTCTCTCTTTGATCTGAAAGTTTTAATTCAATAGCAAATCAATCAATCGATCAATCAATCAATCGATCAGTCAATCAATATGCTATCTATCTATAATAGATATGAACAGACAGAAACAGATGAATATGAAGATAGATAGACATTAAGCTTGATGAGTAGTAAGAATACATTTGCGCAGGTCGCAGTTAGGTTTTGAGTTAAAATAAGTTTTATTTTCAACCCAATTTTCCGAACTTGGAAGAATAGAGATGTGACGATGTTGCCAGACATTCTCTCAACAGAATATACGATGCTACTCAACGCATTAAACAACATTTTTACCAATCCGGCCATTGTTTTGTAGTTCGGTATATATATATATATATATATATATATATATATATATATATATATAGGTATTTTTCGGCCCAGTTAAACCAGAGTTGGGAGTAATTCCACCACACGTGTCTATTCTGTTTTATTTATCCATTGGATCTGAAGAAGTCCGGTTATATTTTTCTTCGTGTTTTTGGTTCACACTAGAAACTGAAAAACAGGATGGAAATAAATTCATAATCCTAAATTAACCGGTCTTTGGTTTTTTCTTTAAAGATATATATATATATATACATATATATATATATCAGTTTCATTGATCTATATATATACATATATATATATATATATATAAGTAAAGTTGGCGACCATAGTCGAGGGTAACCCGAAGGCTCCCTTTTCGATAGCTACTACACCAATGGGTAGGGGAGGGCGCTACTCCTTCCCTGGATTGCTCTACTTTACCCTTGATCCGTACCTTATAATGCTGAGTGTTAAGCAAGGAGGCATCAAGTACCATTTTTTGAGTCTTTGGTATGACTTGACCTGGGAAACTCCATGAAACCCAGGGTTGCAGACAATATATCATGAGTTATATATATATATATATATATATATATATTTATATATACACACATCTAATATATATTTATTATATATATTTATGTATATATATATATAGAGAGAGAGAGTTACAACCAGGACGAACTAACTTTCAGAGTTAATTAAAATATCCTCAAAGCATAGACAGTAGAATGGAAATAATTTTCTCTTGAGAACTAAATAAGGGGTTTGTTTTGAAATATCCACAACACTAAGACGTCTGAAGAAGTCCTGATTTTGCGTGGCTGAAAAGTTGTGACAATAAAAAGATGGATACTTCGAATATATCAGTGTATATTAATGATATATTTCAACTCAAACAATATGATAAATATTGTGGCTGTTTCCAAAAAATTGATTTTATTTGAATCGCAAATCTCTGAGTATAGTATAGACTAATAAAATTAAAAAGGCTCTGTTGTGCTAAATAAGATTTATTCATCAAAATTTGGATGACAACTCAACGTTATGTGAATTCCACTAACAATTTCACAAGTTTTCAAAAGTTTTTAATATGCGCACTGCTGTAATATAATGGTCGATGGATTTCGTTTTATATATCTTGCCTTTCGGTTCAGTTAGGCTGAGAACCTTTTGCTTAGCGCATGGGTTAGTTAGGTGCAACATTAATGCTGGTGTTCACGCGCGAGCGGGTAGGATGTGTCATTCAGAGATGTCAAAATAAAAATCCAAGATAGGAATATAGCCGTCATGCACCGGAAGCATGGGCTGAGATTTAAGAAAAGTCAGTTAGTTGAGTTTTGCGGTCGGAAGAAGAAGGTTGACTTTCGCTAGCTCGCCGGGGCCTGGTGGCAGGTGTCACACGTGGTTTGGAGCAGATGGAAAAGTCAGCATAAAAAGATGGTATCTCTCTCCTTATGTCGAAAAACCTTTTAACTCAAAGGTAATAAAAAGTTTCGTACCTGAACTAAGAAGTCGTAAGTGTTTTTTGTGTTTCGGGATTCCTATGTTATCTATGTGCGTTATGGACATTATGAACGTTTTGCGTACTGGTATGAATATGTCTATTTCACGTATTCATATCTGGTTATGTTACACTGCCTGTGACACGGCACACACCAAGTCGGTGTTTACAGCTCCTGCAAAACATGCTGCATTATGCTTTAGGCAACAGTCTCTAATGCAGCAGTGATTTTCTGTTTGAGTTCCACTCGGCTTTTCCGAATAGTGGGGACACAGACCAGTCTGTTTACACGACCTCAGGTTTCAGGTTACGTAAACTCAGCGGCCTTTGAAACATCCCATTTATTTTTATCATTAATGGTTTTCGGACTATTGTCTTAATCTTTATTGTAATTTATACAACGTTTCGGTCGATAGGCCCTCCAGCTTTCTTCAGGTGTTTGTCGAACTCGGGAACCTTCACAGAACTTCGAATTACGTCCTTTATTGAATCCACGGGGGTCGCCTATTCTGATTCCGTTAGCCATAACAACAGTTAAGTATTCCTGTATTGTTACTCGCCTGCAGTCAGGATTGAACTTGCAAACTCCAGTTGATTGTCTACTTAGAAGCTTAGGGAACCAACGCCTATAACCATTACACTATGTGTCCTGTTTGTATACAATCATCTGGAAGTTGCAGGTTCAATCCTTACTGCAGGCGAGTAACAATACAGCAATACTTATCACTTGTACCCGGTTATGGCTAAAGATTTCAGAACAGGCGAACCACCGTGGATTCAATAAAGGACATAGTTCGAAGTTCCGTGTAGGTTCCCGAGTTCGACAAACATCTGAAGAAGGCCGGTGAACATATCGGCTTAAACGTTGAGGAAATAACAATAAAGATGGAGACAATCCTCCGTAAACCCTTAATGATAAAAATCATCAAGCTTCGTCTCAGAAGTTTAGACAACTAATCTCACTATCATGCCCAGTCCATCTTTATGGCAGATTCACTTTGTGATAAGCTCGCACCGTGAGCTTCTATTGAGGTGGATTCCTATCCCATTGAAAAATTAAAATATTCAAGATCATTTGTCAATGAACCTATAGGTTTTTTTCCTAAAATATCTTGTTTCTTTTCGTTTTATATCAATGACTTAATATGCAACGCACACAATTTTCAGTTTTGAAATGTTTTTCCGTCGACATCCGTTTTTTTTTTGTGGGGGGGTCTTTTTTTTTTACATTCGTGGATAAGTAACTTTTCGTTTAAATAAAACGAACAGCACTTAAAGTCTTCATACATTGCAGTGAATAAGATATTTGTCAAGTATTCTTTTAAACAATAACGATATCTTTTAAATTATATATTTCAATATGTATTTGCTTTACTTATGAAATCGTAACTGATCTACAAATATCAAGCTTTTTCTAGTCGAATCGAATTCAACACGATGCACTAAAAATCATTCTTGATGCTTGTAAAATCTATATTGATGATTTGGAAATGTTTATTTTTCTAACCTCCATAAACAGCTGAATGATTTTATGTGCAATGACCTAATACGTTTGAACGTATTTTTTCTCGTGATAGAAGCTGGTCACTCATCAAGAAAGAACTCTAAATAATTAATAGGAAGTTATACTGGCGCAAGATGTAAGTGATCGTACAGAATTTCTATTTCTGAAAAGTAATTACATTGCTTAAATAATTATTCACCTATAATTAAGATTGAATAATTAGGTCGACGGTTAGTTCTTCAAGATGCAGGTGTAAATTAATTAGCATTATTGCTTAGTTAGGATTAAATCTAGACAAAAATCAAAAAATGGTTAAATAAATCTATCTTATTAGTATAATTTACTAAAAATATTAAAAAAATTCCTGAAAAAGTCACTTAACAATGTCAACTTTAAAAGATAGTAAAAAAGATAATCTTGTTAATCTCTTTTTCAAGGAGACAATTTGTAACATTGTCTGTGGGTGATAGACTCGCGAAAAAACGTGTTTTAACCCTATGGATTTAGGGACCGTTTAGAAGAGGCTTAATACTAAGAGAGAAAAGAAGTTAGTGTGGATTTTAGAAGTCTAGAGAAAATACATTACGAAGGTTTAATAGCGTAATAGATTTTCGATCAGCAGTGTAGAAAGAATCGTGTTGGCTATCTTATAGCAAAATATTTGAAATGAAAATTATTGTAATGGAAAAAGATTGTCCAATTCGGTTGATCAAAGGAAGTGTCAAAACGGCGGAATCATTCGGTGACAGAGACAAAATTGTGAAAAGAAAGTTTAACACCTCAAGGTCATTGTTGTAAAAAAAGAATTTACGATTGTTTGGTGAAAAGGGAATTCTCAAAATGACCGAATTATTTCGGTGACTAAAGAAAATTATAAAAACAAAGTGTTAACTCTTCAAGGTTATCCGTCTTGATCAAAGCAAACTTTTCTTGTTAAATCTAGCTCTGGAATTCAGTGTAGAATTCACTGAGGGTTGGTTAGACTTTGAAGTCAACATCCTGCACCGACTCTGACCGAGTTACACATATACATAAATTAAACCGAAAGTGAAAAGAGACCAAGACCCTATGACCCTATGACGAACGGCAGACGGAGCAGCTTCCCCAGCCCTGAGTTTCATTTGACCTTGTACCAGCTCTGAGATGAGAAAGCAAGGAAGCCGTCCAAATACGACGGGGCGAAGGAAAATAAACATAACCACCGTAAAGATTGCCTTGTATCAAACTGCAAGAGTAAAAGATTAGCTTGGTATTTTTGACAGAATTTGCACTTATGTAAAAACGATGAATGTAAAACTTAACATTTTCTTTATATATGCTAAATATTTATATTGTTGTAAAGCTGTTTTGTTCTTTGTTTCAGGAGGCAAATTTTTCAAACTTAATCATGCAGTGGCATTCGTCTCTCTGCTAAATGACGACTTCGATTAGCGTTTGATTCGTTGTCTGGATCATAAAAACACAACGTGGCTGGATAGCGAATATTTACTCGTTATCCCCAGCTATTTCCATTGCAGAATATTCGGCACTTTGAAGGCAAACGTCTCCCCCATGTTTGGCAAGGCAACGGCTCCGTCACATTATTTTAGAAAAGCAAATAGCTCGAAGAGTTGAAAAAATCAACACTACGTCCGGTAGTTAGGTGTAATACGATATACTTAATCTAGTTCATGGACTTAAAACAGTAGTTAAGCAGGACTTGCCTAGGTAAACAAATTTTTAAGGACATGGTATTTTAAAAACTAACTTCTGCTTAGTTGTCTAAATTTCTGAGCCGAAGCTTGATGATTTTTATCATTAAGGGTTTTCAGACATTTGTCTTCATCTTTATTATTATTTTCTAGCAGGACACATAGCGTATCGGTTATAGGCGTTGGTTCCCTAAGCTTCTAAGGAGACAATCATCTTGGGGTTACTGGTTCAATCCTGACTACAGGCGAGTAACAATACAGGAATACTTAACACTTGTACCCTGTTATGGCTAACGGAATCAGAATAGGCGACCCCGTGGATTCAATAAAGGACGTAGTTCTAAGTTCCGTGTAGGTTCCCGAGTTCGACAAACACCTGAAGAAGGCTGGAGGATATATCAGCCAAAACGTTGGGGAAATGACAATAAAGATGAATAGTCCGAAAACCCTTAATGATAAAAAACTTCTGCTTGTTTTGGTGCTTCTTTGTTTATTCTTGTCAATATCTTCTTCGGTTATTCTCTAGAGTTAATCTCTCTGTATTTGTGTTGACTTCTTCCAGTGATTTAGCCTAACTTTTTGCTACTTGAATATTAACATTGTTAACCAACCTTTCCATGAAAATGTTAATTCCATTAGATAATATAAAAATTTCTGACAAAATTCCTTCCCTATCATTATTATCAATTATTAATTGACTTGTATTATCCTTCATCTTCCGTATTCAAGTTGTGTTTTTATTACCGCAATTCACTCAGAGAGACTTTTTTATGACAGGGAAGACAAGCGAGCATAGAAAATAACAAAGAAAAACCTCCTGATGAAATGTAATAAAAAAGCAGCATGAATTAAGAAAATGAGAGTTAATATCAACCAAAATCATTAATAATAATTACTGACATGATCAAAGAGGAAATTTAAAATATCCTTTTTCTTTTATATGGATCAATATTTTCTAGTAACACTTATGTTCACAACCGTTTCCTGAAAATTTTGAATTGATCATTATCATCATCAACGTGTGCTAACATCACAGATTACTTTAACTCTCTTTCTTTCTCACTATCTCTCTCTCTATCTCTCTCTCTCTCTCTCGGCATCTGTCTCTAACAGCAATCACTCTTGCTAAATGTTCTTGACGGCCTCGAGTGTCCGCACTGATTTGATGAATGTAACTTTTTGTTTGTTCCTTTTTAGGAGTTCCAAGGGGAACATCTCTGAAGAGTTTGTCCTTCTTCAGTTCCCGACATGTCTTGCTCGTCTTTCCTAGACGGTTTGTGAGATGAACGGTAAATAGTCTAAGAACAACTGTTTTGTGGGGTATTGCTTCCCGGATTCGTTCCAAACAACACGCAAAATTTTTAATTTGCTCTCCCCTAGCTTTTTCTCTAAGTATTTTGTTAGAGTCCAAGTGGTACATCCATACAGTTGTACTGACACGGCTACAGCTTTGAAAAAAATCTGTTTTGTTTAATCAGATATATCAAATTTCCATCACTATAAGGTATTGATCAAGGGTAAAGTGGAGCAATCCAGAGAATGGAGTTGCGCCCTCCCGTACACCTCGGTGTGATAGCTATTGAACAGGGAGCCCTCGGGTCTGTTGTACTCCCTACATAATGGACTCGCCCTCCTCCATAAATACACGTCAACAAGAATGTTAGAGGGATTTAACCAAATCATAAATTGTAAATAAAATCATACTTTCAATTCGGTTTTTTTTGTAGGTCTTTCCACGGAGTAAATGTGGGTATTTTGGTGAATGTAGCGGGATTGGTGATGGATGATTTTTTATATTGTACTGTTGAATGGGTCGGCGAATGTGGCTAGCTAGGTTCCCTAGAAATCTGAGACATAACATGACCACTCCCTTCCCCTCCCCTATAAATTTCAAGGCTTCATGCCTTCCTTATAATTTTATAAGGACATAAACGGAATTAACCAAATCAGGGTGACACAATCACCTGTGATACCATTTACGTAGTGGATGGATAGTCACTACCCCACTGGACTCTCAGCTTCCTATCAACTAACTACTGTTTAACCAGGTTCACTTGTATTTTGTTTCTATTACTTGAATATGTATTTTTTTTTCTATCAAACTTTTTGCGTTTCCCATGTCTTTCTTTTGTTTGTATCACAACTGGATTCGCCCTTGACTAAGGTCACCAATTTTATTTACTTAAGTGTATTTGCAAGATGTGCTTAAAACAGATGTCATACCGGTCTTGGGACTATAACTCTACTGTCCTTGGGTTGCATATTTAGGTGCAACAAAGCATATGCATGACGGTGTGAGTATGTCTACATGGGAATATATGCGTATAGTCGTAGCGAATATGTTTGCATATGCTTTTGGGTACAAGTGTATCTGTATGGGTGTGTATGGACTTAGGTATTATATATGTATATAGGCACATGGATGTGTACGTATTGTAGTATCGGTATGATTGCTAAACATGCTAAGGAGGTAGTTTGGTTTGAACAGATAATAGAATATAAAGAGAAGGATTTCTCAATGGCTTTTCATAGTAATTTTTTTAACAGTTCGTATTAAACCGAGGACTTTGATGCTAAAGGTCAGTAGCTTAGGACTTTATTTTTAAAGTATTTTAGTTCTTGAGAAAAAGGAAAAAAGGGAAAAAAGGTATTTTTTTACGAAAAACATATTCAAGACAGCAGTCAGGAGACGGACTGACGAGAGGATTTGGAATTGGATACTTGAGTTTGAATCCCGGACGAAGCTGTTTGTGCTAATACCTTTGGGAAGGGCGTGAACCAGCTACTGGTAAATAGTAGCAAAGACTTGCTTCTTTAGAATTGTTGTAGCAACCATTGTGGGAGAAGGAAAATTGTTGATTTAAACCAGGTTTACTCCACTTAAAAAACTTTTATGACATCCTACTAATTGCAGAGAGTTTCAGGAAATTCATAAGATTTTATTCTCAATTATACATATAATAGGAAGCAGTGTCTCATCGACCGAGACAGATATCGACATGCGACTAACAAAGACATAGACAGCTATCAATAGGCTATCGGTCATGTGGAGGTCAGACCAGACCAATAAAATGAAACGCAGTTTCTTCCAAGCAGCGATCGTGTCGATACTGCTATATGAATGCACTACATGGACGCTAACAAAACGGATGGAGAAAAAGCTTGACGGCAACATCCCACAAAGCACCAGCTGTACGGCCACCTACCACCCATCTCGAAAACTATCCAAGTTAGACGTACCAGATATGCAAGACACTGCTGGAGAAGTAGGGACGAGCTCAAAAGTGATGTAGTCCTATAGACCCCTCACATGGCCGTGCAGAAGCAGGGAAGCTCGAACCTACATACAGCAGCTCTGTGAGGATAAGGGGCGGTTGGCGATAGAGGGTCAGGGATATCCGTGCTGATGGCACGACAAGATGAGGAGTTGATATATATATATATATATATATATATATATATATATATAAGACAAAATTATTCAATATGTCATTAACGTTGTCTTTTATTTGCTGTTCTCGTTGTCTTCTGGAGAATGGTATTAATATTAAGTTAGTCTTTGACAATTTACATTCAACAACTGAACTGACAAAGGCTGAGATCATGAATGGCTTCAGACTTTGAATTCTAGAAATGTATAGTTTGTATTAATTATGAATTAAAAAAAAGTAAATCAAATCAAGGTGTGAATGAAGGTTTGATATTTTGCAGAATGGAAACAAAACCGACAAGATGTCTCTGCGGGCTCTTTGTCTCTATTTTTTTCCTTTTTTTCATTTCTTTTTGCTATCTATCTCCCTAACGGTAAGTAAAATAGATATATATATATAGGTGAAAACATTTTTATAGCAAATAATTAATCTTTTCATTTAATTCTTTCAACTTTATTCAATGTAAGCTTTTAAAAGTGAACCTTTGTTTCTTACTAAGGCCATATGTTTTCATCGATATTCATCCGCCTTAAAATTTAAATAAAAATAATATCATACAGAAGTACGATATGATTTGTTACTCAAATGTTGGTAGCCTTTCTTTTACTTCCATCAATTCATTTATATATATATATATTTATATATATATGTGTGTGTGTGAAAATCCGATGAATTCCGGTGGTAACAGTTGTCCAGGTTAATATTGATGGATACGAAGTATTAAAGGATGTTAAGAAGCATTTCATAGTTATCCCTGTTATATTGAGAATTCATATAATTAAAAATAATATTCAGAGTGAATGCAGATTCCGAATATTACCATTCAGCTTCTA
>CAUZXS010001234.1:0-17500 GCA_963585895.1 Sepioteuthis lessoniana | reverse complement strand
AATTTTTATCTCGAATATAACATATAATACACCACACACATTTCGTATTAGCCCTGTGGTTCTCAATGAAAACTGGACATATTGACTGAGTTTTCATTCTTATTAAAGTATTCTAATTCATTTTGTTAATCAATAATACATACCACTTGCATTCATAGAAGTTAAAAAAACATACGAGTACCTACAAGAGGTAAATCTTTCATAATCCACATCATCAAATTGCACTGTGAGCACGAAGTTACCTGATTGACTCTCCCGGCATTTATCCCTATCATCTGTTGCTTCTTAGTTGTATTCTTTGTCTCTATAGAGCTGATTTACTTAGTCTTTGCTAGTCGGCCAAAACTGGCACGTCCACATGAAGGAGTTCATAAAGGAACGTAGCTTAGTGAAGCGAGGTGCCCGTGGTGTAATGGTTATCGTCGTAGGAAATAGACACGGCGACACGAGTTCAAGTCCTGTGTGAGACTGATTACATTTCACATAGCACTAATACCCTTGGGAAAGGTATGAATCCAATTATTCTCCCTCCAGCTATGGGTAAATAGTAGGGCAGACTAGGTTCTTCAGCCCTTGGTGAGCCAACTAGACTAGGAGAAGGAATACTCTGAATTCAAACCTGTTAAACTCCGCTTAAAAATTGACCTTGTGTCATATCCTGCCCGAGCGGAGGGGTTGGTAAATATGATAAAGGAACGTCCCTTATTATTTTATTCTTGCTTTTTCAGCAATACTCTTTATTTTCTTATTTGAATGGTCTGAGAGATGGTAGGCAGGTGGCTTTACAGTTGCTGCTTCGTGGAGAGATGCTTCCGAGACTATATGCAGCATTCTTGCGTAGTTCCCATCTCCAAATAACTTAGGAAAACGATCAATGTTATGGTATAAAAGATTTTAAAGTAAGTTCTTTCTTGACCATATAAGGTTTTTATACAACGTGAACACTAAAAAGACTTCCTTTCTTGTAGTCTGTGTTTAGTTTGCATAAGTTTCATTGACAAAAAATTATTTTGCTAATTGCTGGTAAAATTGTTCCAGTTCAGATTTGGGCTAAGACTGTTAATTTTGTACAGATCTTAATAAGAAAGGCATGAATCTATCTTTATTCGTTCTGGCAATTGAATACAGGAGGAAATCTGGCTGGACACCTCAGCCTTAATTACAATCTAGTCTAGATGATTCTCACTTTAAAGACAGGAATGTCAACAAATGTAAGACCCATAAAAAAGGCACAATCTTTTTTTCCTTCTAGTTTTGGGTGAATAACGAAGAAAATAAAGTTACAATACTGCTGTGTAAAAAATACCCATTATTTTAATTCTGCGAGTAAACGTGGGAAAAGCAGTTCTTTTCCGGAAATCAGAGTCCTATGTATCTAAGGTAGCAGTCAGAAAATAGTTGCTTTGACGGATTGTTTCGCCCACCGTCTACCATAGTTGGTCATAAGAAGAGTCAAACTGAGTAACCAGAGTGAGGATCAAATTGTCACTGTGGTTTTTTTTATTATGAAATGTTCCTACTATGTTGTTTTCGACCCCTAATTATTTTTGATTCACACAGTATTTTATATTTGATTTATTTTTTAGTTTTGTTTTCATTAAAGGGTTTTAAAATTATTTTTCATGTTTCTGTTTTCACTTCCAACGAAATCTCCAGTTACTTGACAATGCGCTTCAAGATAGACATATTGGCTCCTCGAAACTTATTTTGGAACAACCAAGTCCCAGGTGATCAGGTTTATGCTCTAACCACTGGGCCCTACAGGCTGACACCAGACAGCATTGTTTATATTCTACTTTTAAATGAGAGAAAGATATTCAAAACAACTTTATAAAATTAATAAAATCAAACCGATTAATTAATGCGTTTTCCTCGGAAAGATACAATTTTTTCTATTACTAAAATATTTATAAAGGTCTGCAGCGATGCCCGGGAAAAAAGAAAATCGAGAAAATATTTTTATGAAATAATTTTTGATATATATATTTTTGCAAGATAATAAGAGAGAGAGAAATATGGATATGATATAAATGCACATTTAAGACATTTCTTTTCGCAAGATTATAAGATAGAGAAATATGGACCGTATATAGATATATATTTAAAAGATATCTTTTCGTAAGATTATAAGATAGAGAAATATGGACCATATATAGATATATATTTAAAAGATATCTTTTCGTAAGATTATAAGATAGAGAAATATGGACCGTATATAGATATATATTTAAAAGATATCTTTTCGTAAGATTATAAGATAGAGAAATATGGACCATATATAGATATATATTTAAAAGATATCTTTTCGTAAGATTATAAGATAGAGAAATATGGACCGTATATAGATATATATTTAAAAGATATCTTTTCGTAAGATTATAAGATAGAGAAATATGGACCGTATATAGATATATATTTAAAAGATATCTTTTCGTAAGATTATAAGATAGAGAAATATGGACCGTATAGATATATATTTAAAAGATATCTTTTCGTAAGATTATAAGATAGAGAAATATGGACCGTATATAGATATATATTTAAAAGATATCTTTTCGTAAGATTATAAGATAGAGAAATATGGACCGTATATAGATATATATTTAAAAGATATCTTTTCGCAAGATTATAAGATAGAGAAATATGGACCATATATAGATATATATTTAAAAGATATCTTTTCGTAAGATTATAAGATAGAGAAATATGGACCGTATATAGATATATATTTAAAAGATATCTTTTCGTAAGATTATAAGATAGAGAAATATGGACCGTATATAGATATATATTTAAAAGATATCTTTTCGTAAGATTATAAGATAGAGAAATATGGACCATATATAGATATATATTTAAAAGATATCTTTTCGTAAGATTATAAGATAGAGAAATATGGATATGATTTAAATGTCCATCTAAAATATTTTCGACAAAAAGAAATAACTAGAAGATGAGAGTCTTATTATACACATTGTTTTTTCATCTTTTACAAATATGTAGAGTTCATTTTACAATCAACACGGGAATATTTAACCCCATAGCTTTACTAAATACGCCATGAGCGCAGTCAACTAGTGCAGTAAAAATCGGTGACAACATCTCTGCAGATAACACCAATAAGTGTCCTGGATATGACTCTAAACAAACTGATGGTGGGGATCAAGTCCTGGAACTTTGGGAATTGTGAAATACCCCTTCATTAGAATTAATCCCAGGTCCAATCTGGCCTCGAGTGGTAGTATCTGTTAGGGTCCAATCTATGGGTCAAATAGAATTGTTTACTCCTTTAGCTGTGTGCAAAAAATATGACTGATGTTAAACTGTATTGTTAATGTTGAATAACAATAGTTGAAATTACTTAACTATTGGTGTTAGCAATAATTGAAACCATTTAAGTGTGTGTAAACAAAAGATCAATACTAAATAGAATTATTTGTGTTTGATAGAAATGCTTAAAACTGTTTAACTGTGTGCGAAAATTGAATTATGGGTATTACATAGCAATACTTGGAACCATTTGATTGTGGACAAATAAATGAATCGTGTTGAATAGAATTATTAGTTTAAAATAACAAGACAAAATTATTAGTGTTTGATTGGAATATTTGGAACTATTCAACTGTGTGCAAACAAATGATTAATATGAAATAGAATTATTAGTATTAGATAGGAATACTTGAAACCATTTAACTGTGTGTAAACCAATGATTAATATCAAATAGAATTATTAATATTAGAAAAGAATACTTGAAACCATTTAACTGTGTTAAAACAAATGATTAATATGAAATAGAATTACTAGAGTTGGATAGCAATACTTAAACCATTTAACTCTGTGCAAACAATTTGTTCAACCCTTTTAAGAAAAAAAGTTACCGACAAACTATTCACTTACAAAACATACATGTAAAATCCATTAACTGTGTGCAAACAAATGTCTGATGAATTAAATGGTTTGTGTTTGACAGGAATACCTGAAACCATTTAACTGTGTGCAAACAATTGAGCTCTGGTTCGTATAAAATGTTATCAACAAATTATGCTTTTATAAAACATATATATATATATATATATATATATATATATATATATAAAACATATATATATAAAACATATTATATATATATATATATATATATATATATATATATATAAAAGTGACTGTTGCAGGGAGGGAGATCATATCACGTGTCAGACTGCTTTTAAAGAAAACGACCTTGAACTGAACCCGGCTATAACGTGTGATTGCAGTAGAAGATATAACGGTTTGCAAGGTTTACGTATCTGTAAGACACGCTGGTGCAAACAACGTAATTTTCCTCCTGTAGAAAGTAAATCGATTGATGGGGTTATGAATCTGGACAACACCCTCGGCGTACCGGATCATATTGTTGAGCGACAGCGCTCCGGAGAAATTCTAAGTAAGCCAAGAATCCAGTGACCCAAAGGTAACCAGAAAGCTATTTGGACTTGACCAAGAACTTTCATTTATCCTTACAACCAATCTTAAGGGTCCCATTAAACAGGAGATCAGTTCTTTTTGTAAAATTAGGTTTATATGACATTTGGTTTGAGTGGTTTGGACCAGTAAAGGAAAAAAAAAAAGGTAATACGACCAAATCAACGAAAATGAAAAGTGCACGACAACATGACCTAACGCGAACAAGTGAAATGCAAACGTTAATAAGAATTTTACGAACATATCTGAAAGCAAAACATTTAACATCAAAGAAGAACATTCGTTCTGTTTTTCTTTATACTCTGTCCATGGTAAAAGCTGCTCGTGGCGCCAGGGGTGGCAGTACCACCTTAGCTACCGAAACTGGCATCACCTTTGTTTGGTGGCTGATGAGGACAGGGTATCACACGTATTCTCTCTCATTGTATGATAAAAGATATTATAAAAATGTGTGTGTGTGATGTGATGTGATTTGATGTGTGTGTGTGTGTGTGTGAGTAGGATTTGGCATTAAACACCTGCAACCAACCTAAATAGCCCAGTAGGCTCGGACGGGAGAATACATAACTGCATCGGGGGTGTCCTCGTGGTGTAATGGTTAAAGTGATGGACTGCGGAATCGTACGAAAGCGAGTTCGAACTCCAGTCGTGCTATTACATTCACTTTCGGACAAATACCCTTAGGAAAGGTATGAACCTCCTTATCCTCCCATCTAAGGGTTAAATAGTACAACTAATTTTCTTCTTGAAGGAGGGCTTTGGCATTATATAACCTACAAAGGTTGATATGCCATTAAACAAAGAAACCAAATCAAACGACTGCATCTCTGCAGAGGGGTAAAACCCACCACCGAACGAGTGTCCTGGTATATGACACTAAACAATATAATGGTGAGGCTCTAGTCCTGCAGCTTTTGGGAATGTTGAGTACCACTTTATTGCCCTCAGCTTAACTCTGGTGAGGAGTGGTAGCACCTAATAGGGTCCTATCAATGGATCAAATCGAACAGTTTGAAATTCAAACAGTGTGCAAACAAACGACTTATGTCAAATGAAATTGTTAGAAAAAAAAATCCATTTAATTGTGTGAAAACGAATGAATGATGTTAAATAGAATGATCCATTTTAAATAGAAATTCTTGTAACCACTACATTGTTTACTAAGAAATAATTAATTTAGAATAAAGTTAGTTGTGTTAGACAAAAATAATTGAAACCATTTGTCTTGAAACAATAGCAAATTTTAATATACAAACCACTTTGTTCAAACTCATTTAAAAATTAAAATAACCGACAAACTATTTACTAAGAAATCATATATGTATATTCATTTGAATGTGTTCCATATTGACCCTGGCCGAGCTGTCAAAATAGGAAATGCACCTGTGTAAATAACAGGTGCATCCGGTTGAAGTTCTCAAGGGGATAACCTTGACTGTCGACAGGTTGAATTGAGTGGGCTTAAAACAATAATCTAACTCGGTGCACAGGAAGTTCGAGTTAGTTGGTGATAAGATGCGGTAGAGAGAACCAGCACCCAGCAGAGGGGGCCCTCAGGTCCCCGATTGAGCAGTTGCAATTGGAGAGAAGATGCTGGAATGAGGACCATGTCCCAGAGAGGCTGGGCCCCTAGGCCCCCGGTTAAGCAGACCAGGAAACGGGAAAGAAACGCTGTTATGGCCATAAGAGTGGGGGTCAATATGTTGCAGTTCTGTTCAGTCTCCAACTCACTTCTCACACAATAAAACCTTTAGTAACCCTTTCGAACCCTTTTAAATAAAGTGAGAGGTATACTTTTTTAAAGAACTGTGTCCTCTCGTCTTCATTGCGTCGTTATGTTTCTATATGCATATGTGTATATATAATTGTTCAGGGCTATACAACAAATGTATGCAAACAAATGACTGATGTTAAATCGTTACTGTTACATAGCAATACTTGAAACTATTTAACTGTGTGCAAAAAATAAAAATGATCTGAGGCTCGTTTAGAAATGATATATAGAAAATGTGTTCACACATCATATATATGTAATATATATGTTTAAATAGGATTTGCCATTAAATAACCTACAATGATTGATATGCCATAAAACCCAACCAATCAAAATATGCCACGAGAGCCTTTGGTTTGTAGCTGCTCAAATATAAATTTTTTAACTTAACCTTATTTTGTTTCACGAACTTTTCGGCGTAATATTTATTCTCAATGTTTTCATGAACTTGTAATGTTAATTTTTCATTGATTTTTACTTTTAGATCAACTTGTCTATTATAATTAATTTTGAATGGTATTTTTTATTTAAAAGAGGTTTTATCTTATAACTCACTCGGGTTAGAATATGCCAACTCTATCCCCTGCAGAGGAATAGGACCCTCAAAAGAGTGTCCTACCTAACTGCATCTGATGGTGAGGCTCCATTTCTTGAAAACGAAGGAGAATAGAATACCCCATTCGTAGTCATAACTCTCATTTCCTATCAGATCCGGAGTAGTATTCCATGTTAGGGTCCCATCTATGGATAAAACAAACCTGTTTAAAAATTATTTGAATACGACAGGAAGTCATAACACCATACAATTGTATGCAAATTATTTGTATTTGATAAGAATACTTTATATATGAATGTGAGAAAATCAGCAACACAAAATGAACACATATATAAACAATTATTGCGATTCTCTACCATCTTGGCATAAAATAACCTTAGTTGGGTTGACATGTTGTTAAAATCAATCCATCAATCAGGTCGTGATTTCTACGTTATTTGAATATTTTAATGCTGAATGATTCTACTATCATGTCATATATTTCTGTTTTATAAATCTAGTCTCGGCCTGAATTCAAACTAAACATTCGTCTTTTTCAAACCTCATTTTCATTATGGCCAGTCTTTCGTGAGATAAATCTTATGCACCTTAGCAGTCTGAATGCTATTCAATTATTCATACATCTCACATTCTGAAAATTATCTCGAACTTCCTTATTGGTTCATTTAGTCGAGAAATGGGATTATGTATTGAAGATAGGAAAATTCTCCTATTGCAGTCCAGATATTTCGACTGATAACTAAATAAAATCAGGTTGTGAGAGGAAAAGCGCAAATGAGAAACTGCGAGGAACTGATAAGATCAGGAGGCGCATTTCAAATATGGGCAACGTATAAAGCGTTAGAATATCTAAGAAGATATAAAAATAATACGCGAGAAAAAAGGTTGCATTTTGAAATTCGATAAAGACCTCCACTCCAGATATAAAGCAAAGTTTTTTTTATTGGATTTTATGATGAAATTATGTTTTTAATATTTACTTGCAAATTTCAACAAAAACAATTTGTTTAATATGCATGTCTGTGTGTGGGTGTATATATATATATATATATATATATATATATGTTGAACATTCTGGCGAAGGAATTTTCGGCTGCCGCTCGCATAATGCAAAGCTCTTCGAACGAATTGAGCACTCTGGTGTCCGGTAAGGTATAAAATGTAAACAAACGAACACTACTATTTAATACCTTATAATTCCCTAGCTGACGTGGTGAGGTTGTTGGCCGAGCGGTCTGATACTAAGTCTAACGTAAAGTTGGGCGAATTTCGATCCCAGCTTCAAGCGTCCTACGTGTCTAGCCACACGGAAGAGTTGTGATACAACGAAATAGTCTGTCTGTGGATGACAATATATATATATATATATATATACAAGATTTTTCAAAAAATGTTGATATTATTTGAGATGTAAATGGTGTTTCAGAAAAATTGATATGCTTTCCTAATCTAATAACTTGACTAATTCTCGTTCAAATAATCTTAAATTTTAACAGCATTTGTAAAAAAAACCCCTCAAAATTCTAAGTTTAATGTTTAAACGCCTTGAACAGTGACAGGTATTTCTATACGTGGATAGAATAAAACAGAATTTGGTTAGGTTTTTTTGTTTAATGGCATATCAACCTTTGTAGGTTATTTAATGCAAATGCATTTTCCTAGAACACTAGTGGTACTATTTAACCCATAGCTGGGAGGATAAGGGGGTCCATACCTTTCCCAAGGGTATTTGCCCAAAAGTGAATGTAACAGCAGTCCATCGCTTTAACCATTACACTATGAGGATACCCCCATAGAATTTGGAGTTGTTTCAATTCATGATGTTAAAATTTCAGATTATCATAAAGTTATTGGATTACGTTATGATATAATTTTTCTTAAACACACCGTAAACGTGCATCATTACAGTGTCGTGTTTGGAGAGAGAGAGAGAGAGAGAGAGAGAGAGAGAGAGAGAGAGAGAGTGTGTGTGTGTGTGTGTGTGTGTGTGTGTGTGCTTGATATCAGGGATTGATCAGAGATATGCAGTATAATATAGAAATTAACACCACGTACTGCAACTAACAGTTTCACGTTTTCACGATCATCAGGCAATACTATATATTATAGAACTGTGATTATTACGAGTTAAGCATGAAGTAAAAACGGCATTTACCAGAGAAAAAGAAAAAGAATATCTACTGACAGTGAAACCGATGAAAGAAAAAATCGGAGACCGATTAAGTCAACCTTTAAATTAATCTGACTCACATTCTTCTTCAACCACGAAATCGATTTGACAGAAGGTCTTTTTAAAAACAATGTTTAACTGATTCGAATTCAGTTTCCCTTCTTTGAGACCGGTTTCCATACCAAAATTAAAGAGCTCAGTATGAACTACTATTTATCAATCGCTGGAGGAAGGATTTTTGGATTCATACTTTTCCCAAGAGTATTAGCGCTCTGAAAATGTAAATAGCCTTGTCCAGGATTTGAACTCTGGTCGACGCATACATTTCCTACAACAGTTATCATCAACTAACCACAACAATAAAAAGAGATCATCATACAATGGACTTAAAATAATTTAACTTAGAGGAGATGTGCTTGACATAAGTTATGGTCGTCGAAAACTGATTCTGTGACTGGAGTTCAAATCATGGATGAGGTTGTTCTCGCTAATGCCCCTAGAAAAGCATGAATCTATCTGTATACATTTCTAGCTAGGGACAAATAGTCGGGCAGATTGGTTTCCTTAGTGTTGGTTAAGTTACCAGTTTAGGATAAGAAAGACACTGAATTCAAATCAGCTGTACTCCGTTTGAAAATTGATTAAGTGTCACATCCTACCTGTGAGTAAATATATCGGCAATAAAGGAATTATTTATCCAGTTTTATAATGTATGATAAAAAACGCGTTCCGTGTCCCAATTGAATGTAATTACTTTAACAATCTAAATTCTTGAATAACAGAGCAAACTAAGCTGATTATATATATATATATAAAACAACATTATTCAGTTTGTCATGAACCTTGTCTTTTATTTTATGTCCTCTTTGTCTACTGGAGAATAGTATTAATGTTAAGTCAGTCTGTGTGTGTGTGTGTGTGTGTGTTTACCAACCCCACCCCGCAGGCTGGATGAGACTCAAAGTCAATTTCTAAGCGGAGCTTGACAGGTTTGAATGTAGAGTTCTTCTTAGTGACTGGTTGCCTAATCAAGTCGAAAGAACACAGTCAGCCCAACTATTTATCCATAGCAAGACGGATAATAATTAGATTCATTCCTTTCCCAAGGGTGTTAGTACTATATTAAATACAATCTGCTTCATCCAGGATTTTAAACTCGTCTCACCGTATCCATTTTCTAACCATCACACCGCGGCCACCTCCAAAATATATGTGTATGTTTGAGTAAATTCAAGTCTTCGTATGATAAAATCCTTCTGGATGAAATAAATCTAGATCCGTATATTTTCCAAGTACTTTTGTTTTTTTATCAAACCAGAGTTATCTTCGTGGAGACGAATAATGAAATGACAAATACAATGAATAGTTATATTCATTTATAAAAAGAGTTCAAAATAACAAAGATAAAATGCTATATATATATATATATATATATATATATATATATATATATATATATATATAGTCATCCTCGGGTAGACTGTTTTGTTATATCCCAACTCTTCAGGGGGAGTGTCCTCGTAGTGTAATGGTTAAAGCGATGGACTGCGGAATCGTAGTACGCGAGTTCGTACTCCAGTCGCGCTATTACGTTCACTTTCGGGCAAATACCCTTGGGAAAGGTATGAACCCCCTTATCCTCCCACCTATGGGTTAAATAGTACCACTACTGTTCTTCTAGGAGAATGGCTTTGGCATTAAATAACCTGCAAACTTGATATGCCATTAAACAAAGAAACCAAACCACAACTCTTCAGTGTGGCTAAACACGTGGGACACTTGAAGCTGGAATCGAAACCCGCTCAACTTTACGTTAGACTTAGTATCAGACCACTCAGCCAACAAGCGTACCACGTGTACGTGTACGTGTGTGTGTGTGTGTGTGTGTGTGTGTGTGTTTGTTTGTTTGTGTATTTACCAGCCCTTTAAAACGAATTTGAAAAGGTTTGAATTCAGAGTTTTCCTTCTCTGGACAGATTGTCTTATAAAGGTTAAAGAGCCCAGCCTGCCCTACGAATTACTCAAGAGATTCAACGAGTTTAGCAGGATGCATACCTTTCCTAAGTTTAATAGCATAATGTGAAATGTAACCGCAGCATCAGAAGTCGGGTCACCGTGTCCATTTCTTAATATGAATTACTTATATACATATATATATACATATATATATATATATATATATATATCGAGAGAAAGAGAGAAAGAGAGAGGGAGAGAGAGAGATAGCATATATAACTATATAAAGAACGAAGAATAGAATATGAAATCAAATGAAATTATTACTTAGATATATAAAACAAATCGATGCATTTTATGTTATTTCGCGGAACAGTGAGTACGGAGCCATTTACTATCCAAATCGCAGGTTGTACTAGGTCACATGTTACTAGCAGCGGTAACTGCGAGTGACTGAACAAGAATCCATCACCCTTTCCTATATAGAAGCATCAATATTAGTGCACGACGCTATCACAACGATAACTCCACGGGTTCTGTTGTGGAAGTGATTTTCCAGTGATTTTATTCGGCTTAAGAATCAGTTTTCTTCTGTGCATTCAAACTATTGTTTTTAAACAAAAGAGCAACTGTTTGAACTCCCGCCACACCTCACCACACGCGTCCCCTCCACACGCGCTCCCTCCACACGCACCCCTTTCCATAAATAAGTCTGGAGAATTTGAACAGATTCATTTCTCATTTAACTTTATCAAGTAACTCAGTGTTTCATGTGTCTCATCAGACATTGTTTCACGTATCTTTAAAACATCTAACTTCAACAGGAATCATGGCAGTTAGTTTTTTTATTATCTCTTCTTTGAAAAAGCTATTTTGCTCTTGAAGATGTGTTCGTATGCATGGCTTTATATATGTGTGTGTATGTATGTGTGTTGAGGATTTCTAAACCCTTCTGTACGAGCAGGTACGACCGAAGGTCAATTTTAAGCCGAGTTTTCCTTCTTCCAGCTTGGTTGTCATACCAAGATTAAAACACCAGTCTGCCCTACTATTTATAATTGGACTCATAAGTTCTTCAAGGATATTAGCGCAAAGTGAAATGTACACAGCCTTATCCAGGATTTGAACTTGGTTCGCCGTGTCCGTTTCCTTTGAAGATAACCATTACATAAAAAATGGTTCATATATATATATATATATATAAGTTGGAATAGCGTAGACTCTAAGTTAAGCAATAGCACTTGTTGACTGCCACTTTCTCGCCCATACGAACATCAGACCACGACCACTTGATTGACAAATACTATGCGCTATTGTTTAACTGTGTCTATGCTATTTCAACTGATATCTACATAAGCTCAATCACCGATATTGAGCATTATCTATTTATGAATATAATAAACTACATTATTAGTATCATCATCATCAAGTCATTTTGATTGCACAAAGTCCCATGAATGTCACGCTTCATTACTCCCTATCAATTTTTAGGAGGTGCCCGTGGTGTAATGATTATCGTCGTGGGAAATGGACACAGCGACTCGAGTTCAAATCCTGGACGAGAATGATTGCATTTCACATAGCACTAATACCTTTAGGAAAGGTATGAATCCAATTATTCTCCCTCCAGGTATGGGTAAATAGTAGGGCAGACTGGTTTCTTCAGCCTTGATGAGGCAACTAGTCTAGGAGAAGAAAAACTCTGAATTCAAACCTGTTAAACTTAAAAATTGACCTTGTGTCATATCCTGCCCGAGTGGAGGGGTTGGTAAATAGGATCAGTCCCTATCAATCATCGCTCCAACCAGGTTCTTTAGATTGCACCCGGTGGCTGTACAGTGCTGATGTATGCAAACCTTTGTTGGTCGCTAAGCACAAATCAGATGCGAATGAAAAACCTTTTAAAAACGTTTGATAAATCAAGTATGGTCAAATTCTTGTCAACATTGAAGTATAAAAACTAGAAACAATTTATATCTTAGCATTCTATTTTGTTTCATGGCTAATAGTTATGAATATACGAAGTATTCATTGGTGCTATGGAGAACATGAAGCATTTTTTTATTAGGGAAACATAATTTCCCTTTTATAAAAACATAAAACAGACTTATGGACTTTCAAAGAAATTCAAAAGTCATTCCAAAAGTCAGTAAGGGACTTATTCTAACCAAACTTTCAAATTGTCGAAATAAAAACTAAGCCGGCTTAAAGGACGTTGGTTTTTGTTGGTAATTAACTCATTAAAATCATGACATTCCGAACTAACTGTTGCCTACTTATTGGGGTTAATAGGGAATTTTGTTCCCTGGGAAATCCAATCTAAAATTTATGTTATTAGGGTTAGAAAAAAATCCGGTAACCTTGCCGAAAACAGGAAAATAAGAAAAGAAATCTTCCAAGCATAAAAGCCTCTTTAGCAAAAACCTTACTCTCCGAAGAATTGAGTAACATAAAAAAACGGAACCAGCCAAATACCTCATTTGTCTGTCTCTCAGATACAATAAAAAGTAATACAGTCCCCTTATATATATATATATATATATATATATATATATATATATATTGTTGCACCATTGAGTTTCAGTAAATAGTTTTTAATTGTTAAAGGAGAGTTTTTTCTTGTCTCTGAGTTGCCAGCACCCGGGCAACTCGTTCTAACCGACCACTCCGAGCGTCAAAAGACGTTCCAGATAGATTGTGTCATCCCACTTCTGAGGATCTTACGAACTCAACGTGGGAACAGAGAGAGTTGATAAACCAACTAGCCGGAAATGCATAAGTTATTCTCGGATTTATAACTGCAATTAAGTACCGCGACTAGCATAAGACTAAATAGTTGCTTATGTTTTCTATAAAATTGAAAATATTCGTTTATCCAAAACATTTCATAGGACAATTGTGCTTTTCACTGACAGGAGAATGTTAATCTTATGTTTATTTTCTTTATCGCGGAAAAAAATGATTGACTGTAAAAGATAGGAAAAGTCCCTGAATCCCTCTGTATATCGTAAAGTTACAGAAGTCACATATATGTGTAGATATGAACAGGTACATATGTAATATTATGGCCGGGGGATTTCGTTTTATGCTTTGGGTTTAATTAGGCCGAGAACCTTTTAAGCTCGGTGCTTGGGCTACTTAGGCGCAACATTAACGCAGGTGTTCAGGCATGCGCACGGAGCAGACGTGTCACTCAGAGATGTCACAATAGAAACCTGAGATGGAAAACGGGCTAGGGAGTGAGAATGACGTAACGCACTGGAAGCGCGCGGAGGATTTTGGGAGATTTGAAAAAGTCAGTAAGTTGAGTTGAGAACTGAACACCGAACGAGAAGGGTCGACTTTCGGGGCTTGCTGAAGCCAGACGAATTTGCTCGCTACGGGCGACGCACGATATGGGGGCGGAGATGAAAAAGCCAGAATATAAAGAATGTGTATCTTTCTCCTTATGTCGAAGAACCTTTAAACTCAAAGGTCATAAAAAGTTTCGTACCTGAACTAAGAAATCGTAAGTGTTTTTCGTGTTTCGAGATTCTTATGTTCTATGTATATATGTTATGAACATTTTATGTAAGTTTCACGTAGCCATTTCATGGCTATGTAACACATAAAGTGGATTCTTCCGCCGATTTATTCATATAAACACACGACATTTTTTGTCAGTTCTGATGTTCGTATCTCGTATAAGATTTCAAACCACCCTAAGATTTTCAAGCAAATCAGCTGATAGTACATATGAAGAGTTCTAAAATGAGACTGTTGAGTTGTCTAATAGAGCATTCGCCTTTTTCTTCAATAATCTCGGATGGATTTTGTAAAAATCTTGAAAACTTTCTGTCCTTTTGCTACCCCTAAAGATTGCGAATTGAAGACTGTTTAAAATGTGGAAGATATTTCTTCCGCATATATAAAGTAAAAAGAGAAGTAAAGTTGGCGACTGTAGTTGAGGGTGACTTGAAGGCTCCCTTTTCGATAGCAACTACACCAAGTGGTATGGGGATGGCGCTACTCCTTTCCCTGGATTTCTCCACTTTACCCTTGGTCCATACCTTATAATGCTGTGTGTTAAGCAAGGAGACATTAAGTACCATTTTTTTAGTCTTTGGTATGACTTCCGGGCCATTGGTGAACACTCTGACCATCATGCCAATGTCCGCATATATATATATATATATATATATATATATATATATACTGCAACACATAAGTAATTAAACAAGATTTAAATTTTAAAACTTCAAATAAAAATATCAAATAATTATTTGTTATATTCATTATATACTAATATTTTTTGGTTGATATTCAAGCTGTAAATATAAAATAATTACATGGAATTATTGCTTCGTTAATGTTGTGTTCTCCGAAAAGGGCATAAAATAAATAGGACCAACACGCACTAAGAGAGAAGAATAAAAGTTATATATTACAGAAAACAAGTAATACAATGTGGCCTGTGCAGCTTTTGCTATGTAACAACCCCCTGAGGGGATTTTAGTTAACTGTTATATCTTTATGAGAAGAGTCCATTGTGTATTGAAATTGGGATGATACCACGACTTTTAAAAATATGTATAAAGACAAAAATGTTAAAGTTGATAAATCTCTTGAAATTAAAATAATAAATAATTTAAAATAATTTCAATAAAATTCTGGGAATGTTTCTGAGAACAATATCTACTATAGTATAGAATATAGAATAGAGGATAAAACACATAATTTTGATGTATTTTCGAGTTGTAATGATGTTACAGTTGGCTGTTCCTTTCTAAGAAATTTTGTATCATCAGATGCAGTAATTTTTCTCTGGCGGCCACAGCGTTTTTTTAACGATACTTTCTCGTTTTCTAATAATTTTTGAGGAAAACATCAATTGAGGAATGATGACCATTCAATCTCTTAGTGATAAAACGAAGTGATATTGTGCTATCATTGTATGCCACAGTATGACCGTTTTCATACTTAGGCAACTGCTTACTGACAATCATCAAAGGACTCGTCACAATTTGAAATAACAAATCAAGGAGAAGAAAATTCTATGAAATTTCCTAATATTTGGAAAATTATGACTTTTCACGATACTTAAGGAAACTTTGACAACAATAAAAAAGGAAAAATAATTTCCTATGAGTGTCTAAGAAAGTGAAGTTTCGTTATAATTTGTGGAAATTATATAAAATTGTTGTTTGTTCACTCTATTTTTCTGTTTTTTTTCCCTATACTGTAATTAGTAAATTTTATTTCTACTACCCCGACAATTAATGGTTCAGTTAGAATATATATATATATATATATATATATATATATATATATATTATAAGATGAAATTTGGGTCAGGAAGATAGGGTGGCCGGAATTTGTGGGGTTTTCTCAATGATCATTAGAAATTTCTCATTATTTGTTTGAAGATGCTGATTTAACTTTTTAAAAATCTAGGATCTGCTGAAATAAATATTACAAAAAATATGAGTAATTCTTCGGGTTTTTCTTTTATATATATATATATATATATATATATATATATATATATATATATATATATATATATATAAAAGTAGGAGTAATTTTTAAAGGTTTTTCTTTTATATATATATATATATATATATATATATATATATAATATAAAAATATTATTAATTTTTAAAAACTTTTCTTATATATATATATATATATATATATATATATATATATATATATATATATATAACAAAATGCAGAATGATAAATCAACGAGAAATGATATATTTTAAAGAATGAAAGTGAATGAACATAAAGTTATAATTTACTAAAAAGTATATTGGTTACGAAACCCCGAATAATAAGTTGTATCATCTCTGTTTGATCTATGGTTCTTACTCTCACAAAATTGATATTACGATTCCCATTATATATATTAGATCGTCGTTGTCCCATCTTGAATAATTGCTCTTTACTGCATTTGTCAGTAAAATTGACGTTACTCAGTGGGGCCCAATTTTCCCGAAGTAACATATGACAAGTCGTACAGCGTTAAATGATATCAATAGCAATGAATTATCTATAATACCATACCATCAAACGTCCACGATCGATAGTCTTTACCAAGCTATGAGTCTTCATAGCAATTAGGAAGAAATAGGTTCATGCTTTTTTCAAAGTCAAAGCCAACTGTTCCAGTTCAAATTTGAACTTGATTCTTCGATTTAATTCTCTGTGAAGTTAATCGTTGTGCCACCCTCATCTACAGATATACTTTACAGAAATTCAAATGAAATCATATTTGTCAAAAGCAAGTTTGCACGGTTAAAAAAGAGAAAATATTACAGACAGTCTATAAGGAAAATAATATTGTAATAAGTAATATTTTTAACGTTCAGGTTTGGTTTCTTTGTTTAATGGCATATCAACCTTTGTAGGTTATTTAATGCAAGAGCCATTCTCATAGAAGAACAATAGTGGTACTATTTAACCCACAGGTGGGAGGATAAGGGGGTTCATACCTTTCCCAAGGGTATTTGCCCGAAAGTGAACGTAATAGCGCAACTGGAGTACGAACTCGCTTACTACGATTCCGCAGTCCATCGCTTTAATCATTACACCACGAGG
>CAUZXS010001233.1:80000-130437 GCA_963585895.1 Sepioteuthis lessoniana | reverse complement strand
AGATTATTTGAGAAAAACGAAAACAATTTTTGAAAAGAAAGAAAGAAAGAAAGAGAGAAAGGAAGACAGAAAGAAAAAAGAAAGAAAGAAAGAACATTTGAGAAAAGCAAAACAATTTTTGAAAAGAAAGAAAGAGAGAAAGAAAGAAAGAAAGAAAGAACATTTGAGAAAAACAAAACAATTTTTGAAAAGAAAGAAAGAAAGAAAGAAAGAAAGAAAGAAAGAAAGAAAAAAGAAAGAAAGAAAGAAAGAAAGAAAGATCATCTGAGAAAAACAAAAAAATTGTAAAAGATAGAACATTTGAGAAAAACGATAACAATTTTTTGAAAAAGAAAAAAAGAAAGACAGAAAGAAAGAAAGAAAGAAAATTTGAGTAAAGCGATGATAATTTTTTGAAAAGAAAGAAAGAAAGAAAAAAAGAAAGACAGAAAGAAAATTTGAGTAAAACGATAACAATTTTTTGAAAAAGAAAGAAAGAAAGAAAAAAAGAAAGACAGAAAGAAAATTTGAGTAAAACGATAACAATTTTTTGAAAAAGAAAGAAAGAAAGAAAAAAAGAAAGACTGAAAGAAAATTTGAGTAAAACGATAACAATTTTTTGAAAAAAGAAAGAAAGAAAGAATAAGGCAAAATTAAATGAACGAAATTAGAAGAAAGGAATTTGATTCCCACGAGAGGAAATATTTATTTATTTTCGTTCGTATTTCTTTTGTTAAATAAGCAGATCTCATGATTTCTGGCTGCATCTGTGAATTTTTCCAGTTCAAGCCTTAGTCAACGTGACGTTGAAAATGGACAGGACAAAAATATCTCCAACTAATCTGGCGTGGATTCATGCCTTTCTGAAGGGTATTTCAGCAAACCAAACTTAATATGCTCCAGCCAATTCTGTTCATAATACTGCTTGCCGTTGTTCATCAACATCTGTGAAAAAAACTGCACAAAGAAAGAAAGAAAGAAAGAAAGAAAGAAAGAAAGAAAGAAAGAAAGAAAGAATACACAAAAGGACAAAATGAAAAACATAGATGTTAACATAAGAAAGAAAGAAAGAAAGAAAGAAAGAAAGAATACAAAAAGGACAAAATGAAAAACGTAGATGTTAACATAAGAAAGAAAGAAAGAAAGAAAGAAAGAAAGAGATCATGCTAAATAAAACCTGTTGAGATTGTAAGAGAGAGAGAAGGAAAGAATGAGATACAGTTAATGAATTACAGGAAGGGGGTTGAAAAAGAAAGAAAAATAGCCCAATCAAACGAAATAAATGTTATAGAATGTGGATAGATGGGAGTGAGGGAAATGATACAGAAATTGGAAAAGAATTAATTTTTTATATCTTATTTTTAAAAGCCTCCATCGTAAAAGAATTAACTATTCTTAAGGAGACATAAAAACACAACAACAACACAACAATAATAATAATAATAATAATGATTTTTTTTCAGGAAAGTGTGTGGTGGTGGGTGAGTGGCTTCAAGTTCAAGACTGGGCCGTGAGGAGAAACGTTGACGAGAACCATGCACTGAAAGAAGGCGAAATCAGAGACACTTAAAGCGGGAAAGGTGGACACGTGATCGTTAAAAATGGAGGAACATTTAAAGAGGTCGACATCTTCGTTCGCTTCGCACTAAAACTGAAATAAAAATTGAAAGGAGTCGGAAAAAAATGGAAGTTTACAATGTAGAATAGAGTTTAAAAGATGGAAGGAAAAAGAAAAAGTGAAAGAGACAGACAGACAGACAGAGAAGATGAAGGTGTACAGAAATTAGAGAGAAACAAAAACAAAAAAACAAAAAAAAAGAAACAAACAAAAAAAGAAACACACGAATCTACTGCACGAAAGAAGCAATGTGAAAATTCTAAAAAAAAAAAAAAAGAAACACACAAACAAATGTTACTAAGTAATAAAGAGAAGATAGACAGAAAATATTTTCCTCAACGAAAGAAAGAAAGAAAGAAAGAAAGAAAGAAAGAAAGAAAGAAAGAAAGAAAGAAAGAAAGGAAAGAAAAAGAAGGTGAAAAGAGAGAACTGAACGCAAAAGAGAGGAACGAGAAAAGAAAAAAATGAGATAGAAAATTTACGAAAGCGTGAAGAAAGAAAGAAAGAAAGAAAGAAAGAAAGAAAGAAAGAAAGAAAGAAAAGCTCCATGGAAATAAAGACTACCTACAAGGAAAAAAGGCGGTCCTCAAAAGAAAGAAAGAAAGAATAAATAAATAAATGAATGAATGAAGCAGAAGTAAAGAGAATGAAAACTGAAGGAAGTGAATAATGCAATGGTATATTTCCCAAAGCAAAGAAAGAGAAAACGTTCATTCAAGGAAGAAGTGAATCTTTTTTAAAACAGTAAAATGGAGCCGTGTAAACGGAGATAGAACTGGTCGAATTGATAACGTCCGTCGATATTAATTGGAAAATGGAAAGAAAAAACAAATATTAAAAATAAAAAGTAAAAATAAAAAAGGATAGAAGTGAAGGAAGACGGGAAAATGGCGGGAGGTAAAAATTGGCGGGAAAAAATCAATTCAATTTAATCGAGTTCATTTTTCTTTTTTCTGATTTTAATAATCGGAAATATAATCCGAGGCCTCAAGAGATTTTTTTGAGTAGGGAGAGTAAGGAGATAAAGAGAGAAAAAGAGAAAGATAGGGAGAAAAAGAGAGAAAGAGAGGAAGATTGGGAGAAAAAGAGAGAAAGAGAAAAAGATAGGGTGACAAAGAGAGAAAGAGAGAAAGATATGGAGAAAAAGAGAGATTCGAAAGAAAAGGAAAGAAAAATACAGTATAAAAGGGGAAAGAGAATCAGATATATATATATAGAGAGAGAGGGTAGAGAGTGATCAGAGAAGCTAAAGGAGTAGGTAAATGTAATTGGTAGAAAGAAAGAAAGAAAGAAAGAAAGAAAGAAAGAAAGAAAGAAATGCTTAGAAGAGATGGAGAGATGGGGGAAGATATTGAGAGAGAAAGAGAAAAGTATTTAAGGAAAAAAGGGATAACTGAAGGGAAAGATACCGTCGAAAATGGAAGATGTTCCAACTTTTTGAAGAAAGGAGATTGATAGACAAAGACGGGTAAAGCGACGTAAAAATATTATGAAATAAACACTAAGAGAAGCTGATAGACAGTCAGCTACATAGGAATAAACTGAGATAGATAGATAGATAGATAGATAGATAGATACGAGTATCAATAAATAAGTTTCCAGACTTTTTTCGTATGGGCACTTTTATTGATAGTACACACATGAAACTCTAGTCCCCTTCGAAGTAATCTCCTCCGGCTGCAATGCACTTGTTGTACTGTTCCAGCAACTTCTGGAAGGCCCATGGAAGTCCTCTTGTGTGAGCGTGTCAATCACCTTTGTCACAGCCTCTTTCATCTCCTCAATTGTCTCATAACGACAGCCTGTGAGCTTTGGGAATAAGCAAAAGTCACAGGGAGAAAGGTCTGGACTATAGGGAGGCTGTGGAATTGTCTTGATGCTCATCTTGGTCAAATAGTCTGTGACAACGATGGAGTTGTGGACTGTTGTATTGTCCTGGTGGAAATGCCACTGACCCGATTTGAAGAGTGCTGGCCATTTCCGACGAAATCTCTTCCTGAACTCCCTTAAAACATCAGCGTAGTAATCCTATCCCTAACTCTTTGGCCAATCAACTGTGGTGTATTGACTTCCTTACTCCTCCCACACCTCTCATCATCCCTCACAGACTCCCTGTCTTCCTTGAATCTCTTATGCCACACAAAAACTGATGCTCGAATAATGCAAGATGGTCGAAAAGCAGTCTGAAGTATTCCATACGTTTCTGTGGCATTTTTTCCAAGTTTAAAACACAATTTTATTGCATATCGTCCTTCTAAAATGTCAGATTGCATTTTTGAAATTCACCAGCTGTGACAATCAGGCTTTAGTAGGGTGTATTGCAATTGCTGCTGTAGCTGTTCATTTGAGCCTGAAATCATAAAAATTGGTCAGTCACCTCATAAGATGTATAGCAATGACGTAGTGAATTTTCAAGAGTCTACGACAATTTTAGATGTCCATAGGAAAAACGTCTGGAAATTTATCGTATGCACCTCGTACTTCCAAGCAATTGCGGGAAAAATTAATTCCGTAGGCCAGGGCAAATACCCTAAGCCTCATCATCATCATGTCACGCTATCAGCACGGATATCCGTGATCTTCTCTCGCCACCCCTCCCTATCGTCCATTGCTTCCGGCAGGTCTTCAGGATTACATCCCGTATCGGCACAGAGCTGCTGTATGTAGGTTCCAGCTGGTCATCCTGCCTTTGCTTGGCCATGTGAAGGGGTCCACAGGAGTTCATCACTTATGAGATCGTCTCTACTTCTCTGCAGTAGAAAAAAAACTTTCGATCAGCAATATCTCTTTTTATCTAAAGGCCACAAGTACCTATTTCTTAACTGTTAAATATTTATCTTTCAGGTGAATCTGTATTGGTTAAGATGTCAGCAACAAAGATGACAACGGACAATTTTAAATGCCTGTACAAAAAAAGTCTGGAAACTTATTGAATGCACCACGTACATACATATGTACATACTTACAAGGAGATAGTTATATACATAGATAGATCAATACGGGGCACCTCTGGTGGTGTAACGGTTAGCAAGCTAGACTAGCAGACCTTCACGAGTGAGTTCGAGTCTCATTGGGCGCCCCATTCATTCGGCCTTGTGCCACATCAAAGCAAAGCGCTTTGTAAATTACATAGATAGATCGATACATAAATTATTACATACATATATATGGAGGTATATGGAGATGGATAGATAGATACAGGGAGATAGATAGATTGATACATAGATTGTTACACATATATATATATATATATATATATGAAGATAGATAGATAGATAGGAACACACTGATATAAAAAGAAATATATGAGGATTCTCTGAATTTTATACACCTTATAAGTGTAAGAAAAGATTGCGTCATGAAAACGAAAACATGAACTACCTCGTCGAGGATTTGAACTCGATTCGTCAAATATATTTAATACCATGATTATATATATATATATATATATATATGGACTGACGAGGACAAATAATCGTTTAAAAAACGTTGAATAAATCAAAAGTGCTAAAATTTTGACCACCTGAAATAAAATATAAACATCACTATCTTAGTTTTCTTTCATAACTAATGTTTTCCATTGAGTGCCCCTTTCATATGGCCTTGTGCCACATCTAAGTAAAATGCTTAGTTAATTACAACTAATGTTTTCCATAATTTTTTTTCGGTTTCATTTAAAATTTTCTTTTTTATAGAAAACATAGGAAAATATTCTTCCTGTGAAAAACCTGAGATTTATATTGATTTTTTTTATATATATATGAGCTATATTGAACGAATCCTGGAAGCAACATCCTACAAAACAGTAGCTTTACGGCCACCAACCTCCCATCTTTAAAACCATCCAAATAAAAAGAACAATACATGTGGGACACAGTTGGAGAAGTAAGGACGAACTCATAAGGGACGTTCCCTTGAGGACCCCTTCACACGGTCGTGCAAGTGTTGGGTCAACAAACAAGAACTTATCCACAAAAACCTCTGTACGGACAGAGGATTTAGTTTCGAAGACTTACCGGGAACGATGGATGATAAAGATGAATGGAAAGTGAGAGTCAGTAAAATCTGTGCAAACTAGCAGCATGGCATGACATATATATATATATATATATAGGGTATTCATTGGTCCAGTTAAACCGGAGTTGGGAGTTATTCCATCAGGACAAGAAATTATTCATGAGTGATCTAATACCCCAAAGTCTTTCGATAGCAGGTGCAATCTGGGTCTTGAGGAAAAAATCCACATTTTGCTTTTTCCAGAGCCAAAAAAATTATTAAATAAGAGAAGTGAATTAATAGCTAGGTGTAGACATAGGGATAAATTCAAACTATAGATAATTAACAATTTTTTTTTTTTAAAAAGCATAGAGTTAAATTGAGAATTAATGTAAATGAATAAATAAAATAAAATGTTAGATAGAAAATTGTGAAAAAGCATATAATACATACGTACTACTCATAAAAAGTGTAACTGATTAATGGTTTCTAAATAGTTTTGAAATTTTAAAATATTATAAATAAATTAAATATTTGTTTTAGTTTAATATATCTATTACTGTATCATTACGTAAGGTTATTAATTAAAGTTTAAATCTAATTCAATATAAAATCTGTAATTTAGGTCAAAATGTAATTAAAAAAAAAAATTAAAAATTTCTTTAAAATAAATTTACTAAATTTCTCACCGAAATTAAAATTTAAAACGGAAGTGGGCTTAATGAGGAGATAACTCTTCACCCCTCTTCTATCCCTTCCCACTTTTCTCTGTCTATTCTAGTTTTTTTTATCTAAAAGATCTGAAGAAATTTATTTCGTGTTTTTGGAAATTTCAAAAATGCGTAACTGGATGGAAATAAATTTATAATCCTATGTGACCGGTTTTGTTGTTTTTCTTAAAGTATATATATATATATATATATATATCAAAGTTAGGATAGCGTAGACACAGAGTCAATGGCGTTTTATGACGGTCACCTATTCGATAATCAAGACCAATATATAGAGCTTTTTGTTTAAAAGCAAAGAAAAAAATAATCATATATAGATATGAATTATATATATATATACTAAATTCTCAAGAGTCTACGACAATTTTAAATGGCCATACGAAAAAAGTCTGGAAACCTATCGTATGAACCTCGTATATATATATATATATATATATATATATATATATATATATATATATATATATATATATTTCATGGTGGTATTTTTGATCCGTTGTTTCATATTTTACGCATTCATCAGTGTAAAGTTTTCGACAAAAACAAACAATTAAAATAGTCAATTTTTTTGTAATTTTGGAATTGGAAGGAGGATTTTTTTTTGTATGAATGTGTACCTAAGTTTGTGTGTGTTTTAATGTTTGTGTATTTGTGTCTGTGCTGTCACTCGCGCATACATGAACAGGTATATCTGCGCATATAAGATCATGCATCTTTACATCATTAGCCAGGTGGGTAGAGTGTTCGCCAATGGTCCGGGAGATCTGGGTTCAATTACAGGTCGCGTCATACCAAAGACTTTAAAAATGGTACTTGATACCTCTTTGCTCAACACTCAGCATTATAAGGTACGTATCAAGGACAAAGTGGAACAATTCAAGGAAAGGAGTAGCGCTCTCCCCTACACCTCGGTGTAGTAGCTATTGAAAAGGGAGCCTTCTGGCCGTCCTCGACTACGGTCATCAACTTTACTTATATATATATATATATATATATATATATATATATATATGTGTGTGTGTGTGTGTGTGTGTGTGTGTTAAATAAATCAGACGGTATGTCAAAAAAATATGAAAAATATAAGGTATTTAGAGAATGTAATTATTTGCATATGAACAATTAGCCATCGTTTAACATTTCGGTTTTTTAAACCACCTTCTGGGCGATGTAAGTATGTGTTGTTATGTCCAGGTGGAAATGCCACTGACTCGATTTGAAGAGTGCTGGCTTCTTCCGACGGAATCTCTTCCTGAACCCCCTTAAAAACTCAACATAGTAACCCTATCCCTAACCCTAACTCTTTGGCCAACCAACTCTGGTCTATTGACTTCCCTACTCCTCCCACGCCTCTTATCATCCCTCACAGATTCCCTGCCGTCCTTGAATCTCTTATGCCACTGAAAAACTGATGCTCGATTCATGCAAGATGGTCGAAAATCAGTCTGAAGCATTCCATACGTGTCTGTGGCATTACTTCGAAGGGGACTAAAGTTTCATGTGTGTACTATCAATAAAAGAGCGCAAAAGATAAATGTCTGGAAACTTATTTAATGATCTTCGTATATATATATATATATATATAGGACTACAATATATATATCATATGTCTATTTATCTCTGTATTGTAATATATTTTTTATACAGCTGGGCATACTTATACAAGTATTGTACTATATTATGCTAAACAAAAAAAAATGCATACATATATTCTCACCAGGGTGGGTATTGTACTATCTTATGCTAAACAAAAAAAAAATACATACATATATTCTCACCAGGGTGGGGTTGAGGACTTTGGCGAAGGGATTAACGGTTCCCACTTGCGTAATATCCGATAACGTAAAATATAAACAATACGTAGCTTGCGTTGGTGCTGCTGATGGCTTTGGGATTATGTTATTAGGCTAATGTAAAGTTAGCCGGATTTCTCACGTGTTTAGCCACACTGATGAGTTGTGATACAACGAAACAGTCTGTCAGTGGATGACAATATATATATATATAGTCATCCACAAACAGATCTTTTTCGTTCTATCAGAACTATCAGTGTGGCTAGATAGTATCTTCCCGTAGCTGGGATCGAAACCCGGTTGACTCAAACGTCAAACCAAAGCTTCTAACCATTCAGCCACGAGGAGATATTAGCTGCGAAGTATATATATATATATATATATATTGAACTCTATATATATATATATTGAACTCTATCTATATTTTTATCATTAAAGTTTTTCGGACTATTTTCTTCATTGTTATTTCCACAACGATTCGGCTGATATGTCCTCCTGCCTTCTTCAGGTGTTTGTCGAACTCGGGAACCTTCACAGAACTTCAAACTACGTCCTTTATTGAATCCATGGTGGTCGCCTGTTCTGATTCCGTTAGCCATAAACGGGTACAAATGTTAAGTATTCCTGTATTGTTACTCGTCTGTAGTGAGGATTGAACCTGCAACATTCAGATGATTGTCTCCATAGAAGCTCAGGGAACCAATGTCTATAACCGTTACGCCATGTGTCCTGCTGGAATTGTCCGTTGCTTACAACATCGAGCAAAAACCATTTGTAACGATACTGATGCATATCAAGAAGAAATGATTAGTCTGAGACACAATCTCCATCGTAACAACTACCCAGAGAGCATAACAATCGGCTCCAAAAAACCTAGATAGGAGGATGGAGGATAATACCCGAAAACTCACCACGGTATGTCTGCCCTATGTCAAAGGACTAGCCGAAAGGATCCAAAAGATATGTAGTCCATATGACATTAGGACAGTATTCACAAGTGGTTCAACTCTCCGGAGGTATCTCTTCCGGGTCAAACCACCAACAGAATTCAACATGACCAAGAACTGTGTTTACTGCATCCCTTGCAGTTGTGGTAAAATATACAAAAGGTGAGACTGGTCACCGACTAAAAGTAAAGCTAGAAGAACATCGGAAGACAATAGTACGAGGGGAGATTGAAAAGTCGGGTATGGCGGACCATATATAGAAGGAAAATGGAAATCATCTGCCCTTATGGGACAAAGTTAAAATAATTGATAGGGCTGAACATTGGAGGATTAGACGCCTTAAGGAATCAGCACATATATTGGGCTACAATGACCTGCTGAGTAGACCAAGTATAGAGTTGAATACAATATGGGAACGGATAATCAAGATGGATATGAGCACAGGTAAAAAATCATCCATAATAGTAGTAATCCTAGCCAAAGTAAAAACATTAAGTTTATAATACCCAAAAATTCGCTCTGAATTGGCCAGCAGGACACTTGGCGTAAAGCTTATTGGCGTTGGTTCCCTGAGCTTCTAAGGAGATATCATCTGAAGGTTGCAGGTTCAATCCTCACTGCAGGCGAGTAACAATACATGAATACTTAACACTTGTTATGGCTAACGGAATCAGAACAGGTGACCCCTGTGCTTTCAGTAAAGGACGTAGTTCCGTGAAGGTTCCCGGGTTCGACAAACACCTTAAGAAGGCCGGAGGACATATCGGCCGAAACGTCGTGGAAATAGCATTAAAGATGAAGACAATAGTTCGAAAAACCTTAATGATAAAAATCAACAAGATTCGTCACAGAAATTTAGACACCTATCTATGTATTGTACAATATTCTACTATATAATGTCTCTGTCTATATATATGTTTAATTCGCATTGTCCACTTGCTTACTTCGTGCCTATCAGCTTCTTGGCTAATGAACCTGTCTTGATGAAACATGACATGTGAATTCCTTTCACTTAAAGGAGTGATTTAATTGGAATTAATTGCCAGCGTGCGTTCGTGCGTGCGACAACCGCCTTGCTCCCAGGCTTGCTCGTAACAATTTAGTTTAAAATTGATCAAGAAGGTCTAATTATTAACATCAGATAATAGACCTTGAGACTATATATCTGTGGACGAGATCATTCTTCTAGAATAGTTACTTAAAGAAATAACTATAAACAAATAATTATTATTGTTGAAAATGAATAGTCACTTGAAACCATATGTAGCATATTCAAAATATAATATATGAAATATACAGATACGTGAAACGTTCACGTGCATAGGAATCCCGAAACACTGACGACTCTCGGTAGTTCAGGTACGAAACTTTTATTACCTTCTTGACTTTTAGGTTTTCAACTGGAGGAGAGAGAATCACACAATTTTTACTATGCTGACTGTTCCATCTGACCCAACAACGCGCAGCGCATCCCGTAGCACACAACTGGACTGGCCTCGTTCAGATTCGAAAATCAACTCACTGACCCAACAAACACGCGCGAACCCCGCAGTCCCAACTGGACACATCTAGGTTCAAATCTCAACTCATTGGGTTTTTTTTTTTCAAGAATCACCCAAAATCCTTAGCCAATCACTTCTGGGCATGACGTCCCATTTACTATCCACGGTTTTTATTATGACATTTGTGATTGTCACATCCTCCTCGCGCGCGTACGTGTGAACACCAGCACTTAATGTGTGCACCTACCCGTGCAATAAGCTGAACAGTTCTGAGCCTAACCAAAACGAAAGATAAGATATAACCAACGAAAAATGATGGTATAAAAAATCCTTCCGCAATTATATAACATATACTAGCGAGGAAATTATTAGAATTTGACAGGAATACTTGAAACCATATAACTGCGTAAATTGATTGTATTGGAATATTTGATTTAAGATATATCATCATCATCATCATTTAGTGGAGGTGCCCGTGGTGTAGTCGTTATCGTCGTTGGAAATGAACACGGCGACTCGAGTTCAAATCCTGGACGAGACTGATTGCATTTCACATAGCACTAATACCCTTGGGAAAGGTATGAATCCAAAATATTCTCCCTCCAGCTATGGGTAAATAGTAGGACAGACTCGGTTCTTCAGCCTTGGTGAGGCAACTAGTCTAGGAGAAGGAAAACTCTGAATTCAAACCTATTAAACTCCGCTTAAAAATTGACCTTGTGTCATATCCTGCCCGAGCGGAGGGGTTGGGTAAATAGTATCATCATCATATTGTGATGTTAGCACAGATGTCCCTGACTCTCTCTCTCACCGTTTGCCCAGTCGGCTGGCGCTGCAGAATACACAGACTGCATATCTGCAGAGGGAAGAGACTTCCCCAACAAATGTCCTGAATATGACACTAAACAATCAGATGATGTGGCTCCAGTAATGCTGGAGCTTTGGAGAATACGATATACCCTTTCATTATCTCTGGCCTGGAGTGATAGCACCTGATAAGGTCCTATCTATGGGTCAAATAGAACTAAACGGTATATTTATGCTAAACTGAATTATTTGGAATAGAACTATTTTGACATTTACCTTAATGTAAATAAATGACTGATGTTTAATTGATTTGTTAGTCATACAAAACAATACATGGAACTTTGTTGACTTATGCTAAATTAAATTGTTAGAAATAGAACTGTTTGCTCATTTAACTATGTGTAAACAAATGATTGATGTTTAATTGAATTGTAAGTGATACATAGCAATTCTTGGAACCATTTAACTTTGTTGACTTATGCTAAATTGAATGGTTAGAAATAGAACTGTTTGATCATTAACAATCTGTAAACAAATGACTGATGTTTAATTGAATAGTTAGTGATACAAAACGAAACTTGGAACTATGTATCTTTGTTGACTTATGCTAAACTGAACTGTTAGAAATAGAACTGTTTGACATTTAACTGAGTAGTAAACAAATGATTGATGTTTAATTTAATTGTAAGTGATACATAGCAAAACATGGAACCATTTACCTTTGTTGACTAAACTAAATAGCTTGAAATAGAAATGTTTTTGACACTTAAAATGTGTACTTACACCAATCGGAATTGTTTGAAATAGAACTGTTTTTACATTTAACTGTGTGTAAAAAAACTGTACTTAGGCTAAGCTGAATTGATTGAAATATAACTTTTTTTGTATAAAAATATATTTTATATTAAATAACCTACAATGGTTGATATGCAATCAAACCAAACCAACCAACGAACCAACCAGCTCTTGCTATCCGACACTTCAAGCAGGTCTTCTAGACCACATCCTCTGTCCGTAATGAGCTGTTGTTGATGAGTTCTAGTTAGTCGACCAACACTTGCACGTCTGTGTGAAGGGTCCATAGGAGAAGGTCAATTATAAGTTCGTCCTTTATTCTCCAACAGTGTCCCGCATGTCTTATCCGTCTTATTTGGACGGTTTTAGAGATGGAATGTAGGTGGCTGTACAGCTGTTGTTTTGTGGTATATTGGTCCCAGGATTTGTTCAATATAGCTCGTAGACGTCTTGGAAAGTTGCCGTCTAGCTTTTTCTCTATATGCTCAGTCAGCGTCCATGTGGTGAATCCATATCGCAGTATTGACACGACCGCAATTTGGAAAAAATTTCGTTTTATTTTATCGGGTAAGACTGACTTCCTTATGATCGATAGCCTATCGATAGCAGTCCATACCTTCGCTAGTCGTATATTCATGTCGTTTTCAGAAGATGAGTCCCTGCTTTATATATGCACACACACACACACACGCACACACACATATATATATATATATATAAATATGACATTGCATTATATACTCATGGTGTGTAGTCTGTCTCCTAGTCTTAATTCTTTAGGCTCCTCCATCGTCCTCTTTATTTCTTCCATGGCTCTGATCTCTTAAGCCAAATCCACTTTGACGCCTTCAGAACTGTGTTGGTAATGTCCTTCACCGCTCTCACTCTGGCTACCCCGACTATACCAATTTTTGCTAGGGCTCTGCCCAAAGACTGTCCAGCAAAGCCCCTACAACCAACTTCTACGGGGTCATAATGTATCTTCCATGACTTTTGTTGACATTTTTCGACCAGTTCTGAAGACCTCCTTGATGCATCTAAGATGTATGATTGAAATATATATATATATATATACCGAGGTCGTTCAAAAAGTTCTGAGCCTCACTAAGAAAGAACATTTTTGTTGTAGCAACACGCTACAACTTCTTCAACTAGAAAAACTAATGTTTCTGTTTAAATCAAAATTTCTGTACCGGTGAACCCCAAACAAATGTGAGACATGTATGACAAATCTAAAATTTGGTTTGTAATCAGAACTTTTTGAACAACCCTCCTAATTGTCTACTAATCGTGATTAGATGGAGTACGATATTTCTATACGGATGATCAACATGGACGCTAATTAAACGGCAGAAGAAAAAGCTTGACGGCAACTACACATGAATGCTGCGGGCAATATTGAACAGGTCCTGAAGGCAACACCCCACAAAGCACCAACTATACGGCCACCTACCACCCATCACGAAACCTATCCAAGTTAGACGAACCAGACAAGCAGGATACTGCTGGAGAATTAGGGACGAGTGATGTACTCCTATGGACCCCTTCACATGGCCAAGTAAAAGCAAGGCAATCAGCTCGAACCTACATACAGCAACTCTGATGATTCGGGGTGCAACCCTGAGGGCCTGCCGGATGCGATGAACGATAGGGAGAGGTGGCGAGAGAGAGTCAGGGATATCCGTGCTGATGGCACGACAAGAACATGACTCGTGGGGTAGGGGCTAACGTTCTGGACGAGGTCATAATAGTGAGTGAGTTCGAATTCCAGTCTCGCTATTACGTTCACTTTTTTTACTTATACCCTTGGAAAGGGTTTAGACCCTTTTATCTCCCCTCCCAAACTATAGGTTAAAGAGTACCACAAATGTTTTCGACAAGATTGTATTTGGGATTAAATAACACACGAAGGTTCATACGCCATTAACCAAAGAAACAAAAAAAAAACAAATAATAACAATGAAATGATAATTACTTTAAATTCTATAATTGCTCGCAAATCATTTGTGGGGTTTTTTTTTGGGGGGGGGGTTATGGCATATCAACCATTGTAGGTTATTTAATGCCAAATCATCTTTATACATATATATTAAAAATATATTGGATTTGATTTGGTTGTTTTTTATGGCATATCAAACATTGTAAGTTATTTAATGCCAAATCCTCTTTATACATATATATTGAATATATAGGATTTGGTTTGGTTGGATTTTATGGCATATCAACCATTGTAGGTTATTTAATGCCAAATCCTCATTATACATATATATTAAATATATAGGATTTGGTTTGGTTGGATTTTATGGCATATCAACGATTGTAGGTTATTTAATGCCAAATCCTCATTATACATATATATTAAATATATAGGATTTGGTTTGGTAGTGTTTTATGGCATATCAACCATAGTATGTTATTTAAAACTAAATCCTCTTTATACATATTTATTAAATATATAGGATTTGGTTTGGTTGGGTTTTATGGCATATCAACCATTGTAGATTATTTAATGCCAAAGTCATATATATATATATATATATATATGCATATATTAGTTATATAGGATTTGGTTTGGTTGGATTTGGTTTGGTTTTATGGCATATCAACCATTGTAGGTTATTTAATGTCCAATCTTTTTGATACATACATGATTTCGAAACACATTTTGTTGATAACATTTTAAACGAGACTGGGATCACTTTTTTTTACATATTTAAATGGTTTCACTTATTTACGTCGTATACGAATAATTTTATTTGGTATTAATCATTTGATTGCACACAGTTAAGCGTTATCAAGTATTATTATTCAACACTAACAATTCAATTAAACATCTGTCATTTGTTTACACACAGTTAGATTTACAAACACTTCTGTTTCAAACAATTCAGTTCAGCATAAGTCAACAAAGTTGAATTATTCCAAGTATTGCTATGTATCACTAACAATTCAATTAAACATCAGTCATTTATTCAGACAGCTAAATGATCAAACATTTTTATTTCTAACTATTCGATTTAGCATAAGTCATTTGTTTACACTCAGTTCAAATGACTCTATCAGGTGCTACTACTCCGGGCCAGAGTAGACATGGGAATAATGACAATACTCCACATTCCTGCAAACCTTCCATGATGGCTATAAATGGGTTATGGTAATTCAATTTACAATATAATTCCTCTACTTAAAAAAGGAAAATGTAGATCTATATCCTTGCCCTTGGCGTCATAATTATGCAGAGGCGTATTTCTAATCCTCTTGGGAAGACGTGGCCCTGAAGGTGACCGTGTCCTCAGTGAAGAGTATGGATGTAACTTGCATGAAGTATTTAGGTCAATTGGCCGCGCAATTACCATGACTAGTTAATTTGACGTCACTTGTGTGCGATACGACCTGGTGGCTCAGTTGTAGAGTTTCGGTATTGCAATCTGTGGTCACTGGTTCGATCTCCAATGGTGGAGATCACGGTATACACGGTTGATAAGACCTAATAAAGTCGAAACAGCTGTCCAGTGTTTCTGTATGTCGTGCATAAGTGTTCGCCGAATTTTCTGGTCATGGTAATTCGATTCACAAAATAATTTCTTTATTTAAAAAAGGAAAATGTAGATATGAGCCTCATCAGATTGTTTAGTGTCATATCAGGACACTCGTGAGGGGAGTTTTACCCCTCTGCAGAGATGCGGTCGGTGAATTCTACAACCCCAGCTGACTGGGCCAATAAGTAACTCGTTGGGGAAGTCTTGCTCCTCAGCTGAGATGCAGTTGGTGTATTCTACAGAACCCCACCCCCAGCCGACTGGCTCATTGAAATTATTCTTATATAGAATAGTTATTTGAAAGCTGAGAATTGCTTGCAAAAATAATGACTTTGACATTAAATAAACCTACAATGGCTAAAACCAACCGACCGACCTATCATATGGAGGCACTTAATAAGCTTAAAACCATATATTAACTATGGATGTGAACATACGTGTGATATAATAGTTTTCGTTATACGAAATGGACATGGAGACAGGAGTTTATTTCCTGAACGAGACTCCTTGCATTTCACATGGCACTTGGGGAAAGGTATGAATCCAATAATTTCCCCCCAACAGACTGGGTTCTTCAGCCTTGGTGAGGCAACTAGTCTAGGAGAAGGAAAACTCTGAATTCAAACCTGTTAAACTCCGCTTAAAAGTTGACCGTGAGTCTATTCCTGTCCGAGCGGAGCGGATGGTAAATATGATAATTCCCCCCAACAGTTATGGATAAATAGTAGGGCAGACTGTGTTCTTCAGCATTGGTGAGGCAACCAGTCTAGAAAAAAGAAAACTCTTAATTCAAAACTGCTAAACTCCACCAAAAAAAAATTGACCGTGCGGAGGGTTTAGTAAATGCCTATATCAACTATGGATTCGTTTCTCATGAAAAAACGAAAATACTTCTGATACGCCCTGATATTCATATGAGAAAATTAATTAAAATGTTAGCGAATATCTCGTTAATTGGATCTGGTTATGACTATGGCTGTACTTGCGTGCGTATGTGTGTGCGTGTGTGTGAATCTGATGGAACTCCTTTCTTCCGTGTGTGCGCATAGATACCTCAATATGTACGTGTTTGCGCATGTAACTCTCTTTGTTCGATACGCAGATATATTTCTTTTTTGTTTTCGTTAACTTATTGCTCTTTCTTTTTCTTTTCTTTTCTTTTCTTATCTTGTCTTTTTTTTTTTTTTTCACCTCACGCAAAACCCAGAGTAAAAAAAAGAAGATCGTATTATTGTTAGTCAGCTTCATAAATCATGGAGTCGTTTCGTTGTTAACTAACGGAAGCAACAGTGACTTTAAACAATGGATCAATGTCGGCCAGCTTCCAATAAATAGCTTCAAGGCGAAACATCTTTGGATTTTTATTTATAAGTTTTGTTTTAACTTTTGTTGCATTATTTTGTTTTTTATTTGTGTTTTTTGTTTTAAATTTTTTCTTTTACATTTTCCTTTTTTTTAATTTTCTTTTCTTTTTTAACGTTTTCATTTGTTTTGTTTTCTGTTGTTTTCTTCCTTTTTTTTCACACTTCTTACACTAATATAATTTCAATCTTGTTCGTTACTATCCGTAAAGGTTTCATTCTTCCATTTTTGTTTCTTTTTTTTTTTTTTTCTTGCTTCCTTTTCTTTGTTTCTTCTCGACTCTCTTTAGTTTTGTCAATAATTCTTGTTCATAACAAAATCCACTCTTTTAACTTCTCCAATCGAGGCTTTCCGGCCTTCAAATACACAAACCTACACACACAGACACGCGCACGCGCATATTTATCAACCCAGTCGACTGGGCCTGTAGAATACACCGACTGCATCTCTGCATCACCCAACAAATATCCTGGTTATAAAACTAAACTGCATCTGATGAAGATGTTTCAGTCCAGGAGCTTTGGGGAATGTGGAGTACCCTTTCATTGCCATTACTCCCAGATCCACCTTTTTTCTGTTATTGTAACAAATGACTGTTAAATTGAATTATTACTATCACAAAGCAATTATTGGAAATATTTAATAGAATGTCAACGAATAAATTATTAATTAATATTGACTAGAATTACTCGTGTTAAATAGCAGTCCTTGAAAGCATATAACTGTGTGCAAATAAAACTATTAGTCTTAAATCCTTGAAACCAATCAGTGGTAGGAAAACAAATGAGTTCGAGCTCATATAAAAATTCTTACCTAACTGGGTGGAACGATAAAATTGTCACCTTAGAAAAGACGACATGATTCCATTTGCGTTTAATGAAAACCGGTTTTCTTTTTTTGTAGCAGACCCTCTACTAGATGGCCAGTTGTGTACAAATCCCAAGAGCGATAGGAGCCTTCTACAGGTTGGAACGATAAAATTGTCGCCCAAAAAAAGACGAAATGATTCTATTTCCGTTTAATGAAAACCGGTTTTCTTTTTTTGTTGCAGACCCTCTACTATTTGGCCAGTTGTGTACAAATCCCAAGAGCGATAGGAGCCTTCTATCATGTCTGAAAATGACACAATGTTCAACTAGAGAGATCGGAGATGCGCCGCTGTACAACTCATGATTTCTACCGATCCAACTTATGACAACAGAACCATTGCCAGCACCCACAAAATGCAAATCTGGATTGCCACGAATAACAGGAACGTGCCCAGGGTGATGAAAACAAAGTTTACGGTTACAGTTATGGTCTTTGGTGTGGTTTCAAGTGAGGGCCACATCATGCCACCTCACATCTTCGAAGTCTGCTGGAAAGTCAACACCAAAGTGTACCTGGATGGGCTGAAGAGTGTGCTGATCCCCTGGTGCAATCAGGTGACCGGTGGCAGACCCTGGATGTGGCAGCAAGACTCAACGCCGGCCCACAAGTCCAAAGAGACCCAGGCTTGGCTTCAGAAGGAGTACTACGACTTTGTACCCTTCTCTCACTGCCCCTTTCCTCCCACGACCTGAACCCGCTGGACTACTTCGTTTGGTCATACGTCGAGAATATCACCAACATGACCTCCCACAACACCAAAGCCAGCCTGATCGCCGCCATCCGCTGAGTATTCGCCGAGCTCCCGCCGGCGTTTATGGAAAAGGCATGCTCCCAGTTCCGGTTCCTTATCACACCGGTGGTTGAGGCTGAAGGCGGCTACATTGAATAGATGTCAGCTCTACTACATAATCAAGTTAGCCGAATTGATAGTTTTAAAAAGTTTTAAAATAAAGCTGTTGTGTTGTTTTCTTTAGGACGACAATTTTATCGTTCCACCCTGTATACACAGGGTTTGGCATTAGATAACCTACAACCGTTGATATACTGTAAAACACAACCAACCAACCTATATATATATATATATATATATATATGTATGTATGTATATTTCATTATACTACGTGTGAAAGCACGTGCGATACCCTGGCGTTATCAGCCGCCAACCAGGGGTGATAACACAGTTTCGGTAGCTCAAGGCGGTACTGCCACTCCTGGCGTTACCAAGCAGCTTTTACCACCGGACAGGGTATTTAAAAGAATTATATATATATATATATATATATACGCCAGATCAACTAAAAGGAGAAATTACATTGTACGTTCATCTTCATTTTTAGTGCAGTTTGTGATTTTCAAAAACGCTTTATTTCCATTTGTACAAATGGAAGGCACAATGCCTTGAAGTTTTTTTTTGGGTGGAAGGGAGCGGTCATGTATTAACTATATATGTGATTTTTAAAAACGCGTGTACTTTCGGCTGTCGATGTCGTGACGAGCTTGCAGTAAACGTTTCTTGATGTTACGTAATAACACGGGAATGGTGGTTCCGCGTGCTATTGCATTCATGCTGAAAACTTTTCACTCTCGACCAAATCCAGCTTGATGCATATTGCGCCGTGGTCTGAAAACGATCTGAGACAACATTCAAACTGCGGTCACTGATTCCTATTTTTGAAAGAAACGATATATATATATATATTTACCAACTCCGCCACTCGGGTAGGATATGACACAACGTCAATTTTTAAGCGGAGTTTAACAGGTTTTAATTCAGAGTTTTCCTTCTCCTAGACTAGTTGCCTCACCAAGACAAAAGAACCTAGTCTGCCCTACTTTTTACCCCTAGCTAGAGGGAGAATAATTGGATTCATACCTTTCCCAAGGATATTAGTCCTATGTGAAATGCAATCAGTATCGTCCAGGATTCGAACTCGTGTCACCGTGTCGATTTCCTACGACGAAATATATATATATATATATATATATATACATGGAGAGCGAGAGACGGTAGAGTGAGATCAAAAACACTTCTCGATTTCAAGTTGACATAATATCAAAAATTATGAAAATATGTTCATAGGTTGTTTAAATTTCCGCAGTGGAAATAACAATAATGATGAAGACAATAGTCCGAAAACCCTTAATGATAAAAATCATCAAGCTTCGTCTCCGAAATTGAGACAACAAACACCTGACGAAGGCCAGAGGACATATCGGTCAAAACGTTGTGGAAATAACAATAAAGATGAAGACTATCGTTCGAAAACCCTTAATGATAAAAATATGTTTATAAATATGGTTATACATTAACTTCTTATAAGCAGAATCAGTTTGCTCCCCCCTACAGACACACACACCGCTAGAAAGTTGCCCCCCCCAACAGCCAACTCTTTCACTTGGAGGGCCTGTATAGTCATGAGGAAATCCAAAAACTGCCAACCTCAAAAAGGTAACTGAACTTTTTATAATAATTTTGGCATTAAACAGCATGCTGTCGTGGGTTTATTATATTTTATTTTATTTTGGGGTGTTATTAATATCATCATTATTATTATCATTATAAGGCTCTCCGGCTTCGGCTGGGCCTCCTTCGGCTGGGCGAGCTGCATCATTGACACCTTTAGTCATCCTTCTGTAGCACTGGACCCCGTGGTTCAGTTTAAGCTATAATCAGGCATACGTCCCAGATTTGGGTCCATGTCCAGCAAGGGTTCATCAGGCCCACATTGAATTAAGTGAGCCGATGACCTGCATAGTCCATCAGGATTCGAGCCTCGGCTCGTGCCCAACTTTCCCCTCCCCTAATCCCCCTTTTAACCCGACTTTTGGGTCATTGACATTGTGTCAAGTCCTGTCTGGTGGGAGGCAGAGACAAATATCATTATTATTATCATTGTTTTAGCCTTGAGAGTTTTTCTCATCGACGTTAGCCAATGGTCGTTCAATGGAGTTCAATGGAGTGACAATAAGTCTTCTTAAGTCTCCAGGACTCTTTTTAGTATTCTAGCCGATCTTAACAATGCAATTTTTTTTGTCGGGCCACTAGTATTAGTAAGTTTTAGTAAGGATTGAACCCAGGTCTCCCAGACCATTGACGAACACTCTACTCATGGCCCGGCAATAACAGATATTGGCATAATTGTTAGAGTATTCGTTAATGGCCCAGAAAACCTGGGCTCAATCTCAGTCGAGTCACACCAAAGACTCAAAAATGGTACTTGATGCCTTCTTGCTTAACACTCAGCATTATAAGGTATGGATCAAAGATAAAGTGGGTCAATCCCGGGAAAGGGGTGGTGCCCTCGCCTACACCTTGGTTCAATAGCTATCGAAAAGGGAGCCTTCGGGTCATCCTCGACTACGGTTGCCAACTTAACTTATACTGGGTAAGTCATTTGGTAGCGTTCTTAGTGTAACGGTTAAAATGGAAAATGGAATTGGTGACCGAGTTCAAATCCAGGGTAAAATTATTTCCATCTCAGAGTGAGTTAATATCCTTTCGAAAGGCAAAAATCAATTTGATCTCTTCCCCTTTAACTATGGGAAAATAATTGGACAGAATAGGTTCTTTAGACTTGGTTAGGCAACCAGGAAAACTCTAAATTCAACCCAGCTTTACTCCCAGTTAGTAATTGACCTTGTGTCACACATTTTGTCTATAGCGGAAGGATTTGGCCAATTAGTATTGGGTAAAGAAGCACCAAATGAATGTCGATAAAGAGTGGGAGAAAAAAAGGCTGCAAGTAAAAAGGGCAGAAAGGAACTTTATCATTTATCATATTTACCCAACCCCTCCGCTCGGGCAGGATATGACACAAGGTCAATTTTTTTAGCAGAGTTTAACAGGTTTATATTCAGAGTTTTCCTTCTCCTAGACTAGTTGCCTCACCAAGGCTGAAGAACCTAGTCTGCTCTACTATTTACCCATAGCTGGAGGGAGAATAATTGGATTCATACCTTTCCCAAGGGTATTAGTGCTATGTGAAATGCAATCAGTCCAGGATTTGAACTCGTGTCACCATGTCCAATTCCTGCGACGATAACCATTACACCACGAGCACCTCCTTTATCATTTATTAAGCTTACTTAATGACTGGGATTTAGTCCACACAAACAATAGACTTCTAAAATTGCTCTTTTACCATTACAACAAGCAGGGCACCCAAGTAGATAGATTTTTGTTAAAATGATAGAAAGTAAAGTAAGTAGAATTGCAAGGAAAGAAAGAGGAGTAAGTAGAATTTAAATTGTAGAAAGTAGAGCAAGTACTGTGTTGAAAGAGAGATAGGAGAGTTTGTTGTATTTAAAAGAGAGAAAAAAGTGTAAAGGGATTTAAAAAAAAAAAAGAAGAGTAAGTGGGATGGAAAAGATAAGAAAGCGAGTAAGTAGGATTTAAATGATAGAAAGGAGAGTAATTACTGTTTAAAATGTGAAATAAGAGTAAGATTTAAAAGACAGAAAGGAGATTAAGTACGGTTTTAAAATGAGAAAGAGGAGCAAAATTAAAAGGATAGAAAGGAGAGTAAGTATGTTTTTAAGATGAGAAAGAGGAGCAAGTTTAAAAGGATAGAAAGGAGAGTAAGTATGGTTTTAAGATGAGAAAGAAGTGTAAGATTTAAAAGAGAGAAAGTAGAGTAAGTACAGTTTTAAGATGAGAAAGAAGAGAAAGATTTAAAAGATAGAAAGGACAGTAATTACTGTTTTAAAAGAGCGAAAAAAGAGTAAGATTTAAATGATAGAAAGGAGAAGAAGTACGGTTTTAAAATGAGAAAGAAGAGTAAGATTTAAAAGATAAAAAGGAGAGTAAGTATAGTTTTCAGATGAAAATGAAGAGTAAGATTTAAAAGATAAAAAGGAGAGTAAGTATAGTTTTAAGATGAAAAAGAAGAGTAAGATTTAAAAGAGAGAAAGGAGAGTAAGTATGGTTTTAAAAGAGAGAAAGAAGAGTAAGTTTAAAAAGATAGATAGGAGAGTAAGTATGGTTTTAAAAGAGAGAAAGAAGAGTACGTTTAAAAAGATAGAAAGGAGAGTAAGTATGGTTTTAAAAGAGAGAAAGAAGAGTAAGTTTAAAAAGATAGAAAGGAGAGTAAGTATGGTTTTAAAAGAGAGAAAGAAGAGTACGTTTAAAAAGATAGAAAGGAGAGTAAGTATAGTTTTAAGATGAAAAAGAAGAGTAAGATTTAAAAGAGAGAAAGGAGAGTAAGTATGGCTTTAAAAGAGAGAAAGAAGAGTAAGATTAAAAAGATAGAAAGGAGAGTAAGTATGGTTTTAAAAGAGAGAAAGAAGAGTAAGTTTAAAAAGATAGAAAGGAGAGTAAGTATGGTTTAAAAGAGAGAAAGAAGAGTAAGATTAAAAAGATAGAAAGGAGAGTAAGTATGGTTTTAAAAGAGAGAAAGAAGAGTAAGTTTAAAAAGATAGAAAGGAGAGTAAGTATGGTTTTAAAAGAGAGAAAGAAGAGTAAGATTAAAAAGATAGAAAGGAGAGTAAGTATGGTTTTAAAAGAGAGAAAGAAGAGTAAGTTTAAAAAGATAGAAAGGAGAGTAAGTATGGTTTTAAAAGAGAGAAAGAAGAGTAAGTTTAAAAAGATAGAAAGGAGAGTAAGTATGGTTTTAAAAGAGAGAAAGAAGAGTAAGTTTAAAAAGATAGAAAGGGGAGTAAGTATGGTTTTAAAAGAGAGAAAGAAGAGTATGTATGTGTTAATGATTGAAAAGAGAGTAAGTGGGATTTAAAGATAGTGAGCAACATACAAGGAAAATGGACAGAAAAGAAAGTTGCAAGAAGAGATGGAAAGAAAGGAGGAAGAGAGTTAAAGATTAAATAAAAGAAAGAAAGGCGTAAAATGTGAGGAAATTCTTTGAATAAAGCCTTCAATTTTTCTTACCATAAAATTCTTCACAACCTTCAATTTAAAGCATCAGGAGGAAAGAAAATTCAATAAAATTACAAATAAAATAAATGTATCAAAACGAAACAGATATTTGGAACAAATCTTTAAAATTGCATTTCTTAAAATATAAAAATAAACAAATAAATGAAAAGATTTTTTTAAAAATACGCTGTTTTGGGAACCACGTTACAAGATGCTAAAACAAGATAATAATTTCCGACGGAGATCTTGCACCAATAAACTGCTTACAGCATATTAAACACGCATCGATTCGATGATATTGAACTGAACATATTAAGAGCGCAACTGAAGTAGTATTGATAGGCGAGTGAATTGAAATCTTTGAAGTAAGGCACAGAAATAAGAAGCCAACAGTAAAAATGAATCAGATATTGTCGTTATTAAGAATCTATATTATAATGTCGGCCTTTCCCGATGACGGCTGAGATTGTAATATTCGTTCGCCCTTGGCAGTTTGTCGTAAATGGTCACGTGAATTAATGAAGACGTGAAGAAGAAAGGTGATGTAAGGAAAAGGAAAAAGGAAACGACTGACTTAGAAATGGTGGTTCCAACAAAGAAGGACATTTTCGAAGTGTTGAAGAAGGTCCGGGAATAAAAAAAAAAAGATTTTTTTAATGGTTGAAGAGAAATGGGAGAATGTAAATAAAATAAAATTTTAAAAAAGGATAAGTAATTTTAAAATAAAAAGATAGATAGACATTTAGGGTTTTTTTTTAATTTTTGGTTTGTTTTTCTTTCCATTCTATTTTATATATTTATTTATCCATTCTTTTGTTTGGGTTGGTTTTTGTTTTTTGTTTTGTTTTTGTTTGCTTTTTATTTTGACCATTTAAATTAAATGCAAAAAAAATCAAATAGGATTTAACCTAGAGATTAAGACGAGAATAAAAAGTAAAGAAAAAGAATCGCTGAAATTAAATTAAAAATGAAAGAAGGAAAGAAATGAACCGTTGGAAAGAGATGCAAAGAAAGAAAGAAAGAAAGAAAGAAAGAAAGAAAGAACGCAGAATTAAAGTTTTTGAAAGAAAGAAAGAAAGAAAGAAAGAAAGAAAGAAAGAAAGAAAGAACGCAGAATTAATGTTTTTGAAGGAGTAAAAGAAAGAAAGAAAGAAAAAAAGAAAGAAAGAAAGAAAGAATCTAAATTCATGAAAAAGAAAAAGGAAAAAAGAAAGACCACGTAAAAGAAAGAAAGAAAGAAAGAAAGAAAGAAAGAAAGAAAGAACGCAGAATTAAAGTTTTTGAAGGAGTAAAAGAAAGAAAGAAAGAAAGAAAGAAAGAAAGAAAGAAAGAAAGAAAGAAAAAAAAAAAGAATTTAAATTTAGGAAAAAGAAAAAAGAAAAAAGAAGAACCACGGAAAAGAAAGAAAGAAAGAAAGAAAGAAAGAAAGATTGATTAGAAAAGAAAACACAGAATTTAAATTAGAAAGAAAGAAAGAATGCAGAATTAAAGGTTTTGAAGGAGTAAAAGAAAGAAAGAAAGAAAGAAAGAAAGAAAGAAAGAAAGAAAGAAAGAAAGAATTTAAATTTAGGAAAAAGAAAAAAGAAAAAAGAAGGACCACGTAAAAGAAAGAAACAAAGAAAGAAAGATTAGAAAAAATATAAACACGGAATTTAAATTAGAAAGAAAGAAAGAAAGAAAGAACGCAGAATTAAAGTTTTTGAAGGAGTAAAAGAAAGAAAGAAAGAAAGATAAACGTGGAATCTAAATAAGAAAGAAAGAAAGAAAGAAAGAAAGAAAGAAAGAAAATTCTATTTAATATTAGACTGATAGGGAAATAGAAATAAATCAATATGAAATTATATTTATATACTTGAAGGGCTACTTGGCATTGCCCAGGTGGTGTGAATAACATAAGATATATTATAATAAGATTTGTATTTTATAGTATATATATATGTGTGTGTGTGTGTGTGTTGCCTTTGATTGGACGATTTAACACGTAAGAAAAGGTCTTTCAGTTTATCAAAGGCAAGGAAGGAGAGAAACTTCCACTTACAAATAAATGTTTGAATCAACGGCTCATTCTGTAGATAATTTAATATAAAATTGAGTTTGTTTCAGCCTCTTTTTGCAGATTAGCACAGCCTGTTTAGTGTGGTTATTTTTTTTCCAAGAAATTGTCAAATCTCATCAGCCCAATCATTTGGCTATAACATTAAACTATCTGATGTGAGACTCCAGTCCTGGAACTCTGGGAAGTGTACGGGGCTGTTGTATAGCCATAAGAAATGAAGAAATGACACTTTCTTTAAAAAAAATATATTTGCTTTTATTTCTCTCAAAAGGGGTTGCATCTTCGTAGGTGTGTAAGAGATAGACGGGTTGAGGGACACGAATACAGACTGCCACATTGCCCCATAACTTCTTCTCTAGACCATACCATGCTGTGTAATATTCAGAGCTTACGTCTTCTCTTACCGACCAGACGTTCTGAACCGGGGGCCGCCTCTGGGGCCTTTGCCTTAGTCCAGAGGAGATTCTCTATCTGTCGACTGCTAGACTCTGGTGACCACTGCAAGACTACTAGTATCTCACGTGGGCAGCTGCATATATCACAATGCCCACACATTTCCACTCAAGCACGTGACTGCTTCCACTTATTTACACAGGTGCGTTGGTTGTATAGCCACATACATATATGCAAATATAAATATAAGCAAAGATAATGACGAACTTCAATGAACGAACGAACACACTTCTTTACAAAAATATGTATCTCGCAAACTTTATTCTCGAGAGGGTTGATGTTCTTGTTGTGTGTGAAAGATGAGTAGAGATAGGGACAGACTGCTCTATTGACCCAACTTCTCATCTTCAAGAGCCCACTTAGAACTCCTCCGCATCTTGTCGGGGGTTGCTCAACCGGGGGTCATTGTGTGCCACAGCCCTCAATCTGCAAGCTGGCCATCACTCTGGCCTTCCTATCACCAACCAACTCAACTGCCGCCAGCACCTGCCTATATTCTTTCATAACGCACACTTGCTTCCGCCTCTTCTTCCGCTTATTTTGACAGGTGCATCTCTTGATTGACGGCTCGGTCAAGTGTCAATATGCCACAGTACCCATGTATTACCATTGTGTTCATGTCCACTCTGGCTCGGAGTGGTAACACATGATAAGCTCCTATCTACGGTACAAATAGAACAGTTTTTATATCATATGACACACAATTAGATGCTAAATTATTACTTGACATTAGAACGGTTTTTATTTTTAAACTGAATGCAAACAAATGACTTATGCTAAAATAAATTATAAGAAATAGAACTGTTTGCATATTAACTTTGTGTAAACATATGGCTGCTGTTTGACAGAATTGTTAGTGATACATAGCAATATTGGAACCATTTAACTTTGTTGACTTAAGCTAAATGAATTGTTAGGAATAGAAATGTTTGGTTATTTAACTGTGTGTATCAACAAAATGTCTAAACAAATCCTATATTTATTACATAGGTAAAATATGATTTGGCCTTAGATAACCAAGAATGGTTGATATGCCATAAAACCTAACGAAAACAATTCCTATATTGTTAATATATATGTACAAGAGGATTTAGCATTAAATTACCTACAATGGTTGATATGCCATAAAACCCAACCAAAATAAATCCTATATATTTGATATATATGTACAAGAGGATTTAGCATTAAATAACCAACAATAGTTGATATGCCATAAAACCCAACCAAACCAAATCCTATATATTTGATATATATGTATAGAGAGGATTAGGCATTAAATAACCTACAATGGTTGATATGCCATAAAACCCAACCAAACCAAATCCTATATATTTAATATAGATGTATAAAGAGGATTAGGCATAAAATAACCTACAATGGTTGATATGCCATAATACCAAACTAAACTCAGATCTCCTGAACTTGAACCTCACTATCAGATTCAGTTTAGTGTGACACCCAGAACACCCCTTTTTGTGGGGAGGGGGTCTTACCCTTCCGCAGGGGATACAGTTGGCTCCATTGTCACGTGGATATTTTTACTTTACTTATTGTGATTTTCTAGACATGTACCAGTTCAAATTCACCAAAAAAAACTTCTTGTAATTTTTTTCGTTTTTTCTTTCTTTTTTTTTATTTGAATAAATTAGAACCTCAAATCATCGCAATATTTTTTGTTTATTTTTCGAAAACATATTATTTTATATTCAGGTGTTGGGGGTTCACTTTCATGTTTTCATTCCATGTTGAATGATCCCTTATTTCAAGAACAGGTAGCTGACTTGTTTAAAATGTTAACAACAAATTATTTGTTTACAAATCTCCCCTCACACACAAATATATATATAAGTTAATATACGTGGTGCATTCTATAAGTTTCCAGACTTTTTTTGTACAGGCATTTAAAATTGTCGTAGACTCTTGAAAATTCAGTATGTCATTGCTATCCAACTTATGAGATGACCGACCAAATTTTATGATTTTAGATTCAAATGAACAGCTACAGCAAGAATTGGAATACAGCCAACTAAAGCCTGATTGTCACAGCTGGACAATGCACCAATCCACAACTCCATCCTTGTCGCAGACTATTTGACCAAGATAGGCATCAAGACAGTTCCTCAGGCTCCCTATAGTCCAGACCTTGCTGCCTGTGACTTTTGCTTATTCCTAAACCATAGAGGCTGTCGTTTGAGACAATTGAGATGAAAGAGGCTGTGACAAAGGTCATTGACACGCTCACACAAGAGTACTTCCACGGGGCCTTCCAGAAGTTGTTGGAACGGTACAACAAGTGCATTGCAGTCGGAGGAGATTATTTCGAAGGGGACTAGAGTTTCATTTGTGTACTCTCAATAAAAGAACCCATACGAAAAAAGCCTGGAAATTTATTTAATGATCCTCGTAAATTAGTTTATATATATATATATTTAATAGTATGGAAGCTTGTCTGCGATTACAGGTTTCATGGCCACTTTTAAGATATGATAAGACGTCATGGAACCTGTGGTCGTAGACAAGCTTTCTATAGTATTAAATACGTATAAAAACTATTATATATTTACTTCTTATTATATAATAGCTCTGTCTCAGATATTGAGCACTCTCCAAGTTGTATCGCATTTAGTCTGCCACAAACCCACGATGTGAGATAGTAACAATCAACACCGTTACAATATATAATTATATATATATATATATATATATATATATATATACTCCCCTACCCCCGTAGGGTTGAGTTCTCCAGCGAATGAAGTAATCGTGTTGCCATTAGCGTTTATTGCAAGTCTCTTCAAATATGAATTGAGGTCTCGGTAGCCATTAAACTGATGTATGTAAGCAATAGTAATTGTGATTCATAACCGTTTAAAATTTACTTCGCTGCTACTGGCTCCTCGTGGCTAAAGGGTTAGAAGCTTGGATTGGCGTTTGAATCAACCGCGTTTCGATCCCAACTACGGGAAGTTAATATGTCTAACCACACTGATGAGTTCTGATAGAACGAAATAGATGTCTGTGGATGACTATATATATATATATACAGGGCTTCCCTTGAATAACTTGTAAGGGTTCATATAATTAATATTTTTGTTCAAGAGTTATTTTTCTCTTTTTAATCCATGTTCTGGAGATTGATGATAATTCTCCGTTGAATTTGAATTTGAAAGTGTCCCCTTGCCTTATAAAATGTTAAACAATTTTTTCTAAAAATAAAAAAATGCTGTAAGATCATCTAATTATTTCAAATCCCACCCCCAATCACTCAAAAAAATTAGAAAGAACTTGAACGAATGCAAGTGGAGGATAATACCGAAATATCCATAGCGAAATAGACTTCTTCTCGTTGCTGAATCGACAAAATCTTTATGAGAAGACATTTCAGAAGCTTTCTTATAAAACTACAAATGTTTAACTCAATAATATAACTCAATAATATAATATAATAACTCAATAATATAATATGATATAATATAATATAATAACTCAATAATATAATATAATAACTCAATAATATAATAAAATAACTCAATAATATAATATAATAACTCAATAATATAATATAATATAATAACTCAATAATATAATATAATATAATAACTCAATAATATAATATGATATAATATAATATAATAACTCAATAATATAATATAATATAATATAATAACTCAATAATATAATATAATAACTCAATAATATAATATGATATAATATAATATAATAACTCAATAATATAATATAATAACTCAATAATATAATAAAATAACTCAATAATATAATATAATATAATTTAATATAATATAATATAATAACTCAATAATATAACTCAATAATATAATATAATAACTCAATAATATAATATAATAACTCAATAATATAATATAATATAATATAATAACTCAATAATATAATTCAAAGGTATTTATTTTGTTTAAATAAATGTACAAGTAAGTAACTATCCAATTATTATGTCTATCACTAGATTCGGCTTGTTTCTTTATGGACTTGGATAAGTCTGTTCATAGGGTTTGGTTTGGGGTTATTTGTTTAATTGTATAACAGTTCTATTTCTAACAATTCAATTTAGCACAATTCAGTTTGTTTGTTTGTTTGGTAGGTTTTAGGTTATAGGTTGTAGGTTATTTAACGCCAAATTGGTTTTAGGTTATAGGTTGTAGGTTATTAAACGCCAAATCCATTTTTATGTAAATAATCTGTTCTATTTAAAACAATTCAGTTTAGCATAAGTACACAGTTTAATTGTCAAAAACATTTCCATTTCAAACTATTTAAGCAATTATATGTAATAATTCAGTTAAGTGTAAATACAATTTTGATGTCGAAAAACAGTTCTATTTGAAATAATTCAGTTAAACATAAGCATGCAGTTTAAGTGTAAGTACGGTTTAATTGTCAAAAACGTTCCTATTTCAAGCTATTCAGTTTACTCAATTCATTTTTGCATAAGTATGCTGTTAGTTCTATTTAAGCCATAGATAGGGCCCTATCAGATGCTACCACTCCGGGCCAGAGTGGACCTGGGAGCGATGGCAATGAAGGGGTACTCCGCATTCCCCAAAGCTCCAGCACTGCTGGAACCTCACCATCAGATTGTTTAGCGTCATATATCAGGACACTTGTTGGGTGGGGGGTCTTACCCCTCTGCAGAGAAACAGTCGGTGTATTCTACAGCCCCAACCGACTGGGCAATTAGCACAATTCAACAAAGTCAAATGGTTCAAAGTATTGCTATGTAACACTAACAATTCAATTAAACATCAGTCATTTTATTACACACAAGTCAATGATCAAACAGTTCTATTTCAAACAATTCAATTTAGCACAAGTCAACAAAGTCAAATGGTTCCAAATATTGCTATGTAACACTAAGAATTCAATTGAATATCAGTCATAGGTTTACACACAGTTAAATGACCACACAGTTCTATTTCTAACAATTCAATTTAGCATAAGTCAACAAAGTTAAATGTTACAAGTATTGCTATGTATCACTAACAATTCCTTTAAACATCAGTCGTTTATTTACATGGAGTTAACTGGTCAAACTGTTCTATTTCAAACAATTTAATTTAAAATAAGTCATTTGTTTGTAAACCTTTTAAATGGTTAAATACTTATTGGTCGACCAGTTCTATTTGTTCCATTGATGGGGATCTTACAATTACTAGCACACCAGGTTAGAGGGGACCTGGGAACAATGACAAAGCGTACTCCATATTACCCAGGGCTCAAATATTTGAGCTTCAACATTAGATGGTATAGTGTCATATCCAGAACACTCGTTGGAGGAGTCTTGCCTGATGCATTCGGCGTATTCTACAGCCTAAGCCAACTAGGTTGGGCTTACTTGCATGTTGGTCCGAAAATGACATACAGGATAAAACTTATATATTGCTATGAATTTTTAAGGCGGATAATTTGGTTTCGTCTTTAGTCTAAGAGAGTTCTGGTTTTGTTTGACTTGGCTTGGTTTAGTTTGGTTTAGTTTTATGGCATATCAACCACTGTAGAATATTTAAAGCCAAATTCCCTTAATACATATATATTAAATATATAATTTCTAAACACGTATTTTTAAACGACGCCAAGCTCATTTTTTTGCAGATAGTTAAATGGTTTCCCTTTTTTTCTATCTAATACGAATACACAGTTAAATGTAAAAACAGTTCTATTTCAAACAATTCGTTTTAGCATATTTACACAGTTTTTTCTTTACACAAAGTTGAAAGATAAAAAAGTCCTATTTAAAAAAATTCAGTTTAGCATGTCAACCAAGTTAAATGGTTTCAAGTATTGCTATGTATTACAAGCAATTCAATAAAACATCAGTCTTTTGTTTAGACACAATTAAAAGCTCAAACAGTCCTATTTCAAACAATTCAGTTTAGCATAATTACACAGTTTATATATCAAACAGTTCTATTTGACCATATATAGGACCTTATTAGGTACTACCACTGCTTCAATGATATAGATACATATTGTCTAAACAATTTTATCAAGATCCTTTCCAACTTTCAATGTTCTAATTTCAGGTTTGAATTCAGTAAATTTTTCTTCTCAACCGTTTTCAGACCCTTCATAGGCCATCATCATTGGGGGGGGGGTAACTATATAAGGATATTTAAGGACTTTAACTATATAAGGATATAATTTTCGTTTATACATATATGTATATTGACCGATTACCTGGGGCTGTAGAATACACCTACTGCACCTCTGCCGAGGGGTACCCCCCCAATAAGTCTCCTGGATAGTATACTAAACGATCTGATGGTGAGGCTCCAATGATCCTCGAGCTTTGGCGAATGCAGAGTACCCCTTCATTGCCATTGCCCCCAGATCCACTCTGGCCCGGAATGGTAGCCCTTGAAAGGCTCCCATCTATGGGTTAAATAACTGGATACTTATGTTAAACTGAATTGTTTGAATTAGATCTGTTTGACTAAACTGAATTACTTGAAATAGAAATGCTTTTGAAAAATAAACTGTACTTACATTTAAATTGCGTGCTTATGCGGAACTGAATTGTTTAAAATAGAACTGTTTTTGACATTGAAATTCTACTTACACTAAACTGAATTGTTTAATATAGAACTGTTTTGACGTTTAACAGTGTGTAAACAAAACCTGTACTAATACTAAACTGAATTAGCTGAATTAGAACTGCTTGACTAAACTGAATAGCTTGAAATAGAAACGTTTTTGACAATCAAACTGTGTACTCAAGCTAAACTGAACTGTTTGAAATAGAACTGATTATTTGCATAAGAATGGATCTAGCATTAAATAACCTACAAAGGTTGATATGTCATAAAACCCAACCAACCTATATATATATATATATATATATATAGGATTATGAATTTATTTCCATCCTGATATGGGTATTGCTAAATATCAATAACACAAAAAAACAGGGCTACTTCAGATCCAATGGATAAATTAATTTATCCATTGGATCTGAAGAAGTCCTGTTTTTTTTATGTTATTGATATTTATCAATACCCATAACAGGATGGAAATAAATTTATAATCCTAATGTGACCGATTTTCGTTTTTCTTAAAGAAATTGTTGCTCTGTGATGTTAGTGACATTGTGCTCTTTACCAGGAAAATTTTAAAAGTTCATAGTGGAATGAATTTGTCCTGACGGAATTATTCCCGACTCCGGATAATCTGGATGAGTTCGATGAAAAGTTGCAACACAGTGGACGTCCAACACATGAACGTAAGAAACGTTTTTAGGATGTCATCAAAAACAATTTCAGGCCACTCAATATAAAACATTGGAGACAGAGAATTGATGACAGTAAATCGACCAACATGGACGCAAGAGACTAACGAAAGCGTTAAGCATTTGAAGTATGGAGAATCGAACATTTAATTATGAAACGAGCTAAACGGAAGCAGGACTTGAACGCGGTTCGTAGCGCTTTACAGTCTTTACACGCTTGTTACATATGTAGTAAAGTTTGTTTGTCCAAAGCCGGAATTCCTTGTCATATGAGTGTATGATAGCCCTCGAAGATTCGCTTAACGAAAGTCTTTCAGAAGCAACCTTCAGAGAGCTTGAGCCAATTCTGTGACGAAGTATATGCGTTTAAAGCATGTTTGAAATGTCGTATAATGGCTGATTAGTCGTTTGGGTTTTAGGGCATATCAACCTTTGTAGGTTATTTAATGCCAAATCTATTTTCATACAGAGAAACAGTATGAGAGTGCATGGGGGAGGATATGTTAATTGAAAATGCTGATTACTCATTTGTAACACATGCAATTGAACTTGCAAAGATATGCTGAACTTTAGAAGACACTCACTCTTCGACGGGGCCTTTTTCTGCTAAGAATATTTTGGCTCGTAGGTTAATGTTTAATAGCATATTAACCCTTGTGGGTTATCTAATGCCAAATCTTGTTTATATAAATGCTAACTCATCAAGTGTATGTGGGGATCTATGTGATCTGGAACGTAAATCCAAATTAAAAATATGCACTATTTGGTTTTGTTTTTGCCATCATTTTATTTTTAATATTATTTCGGATATATGCTTGTCTTCAAAACAAAGAAAAACAAGGAATTTTTTTAAATTTTAAATAAAAGAAAGAAAGAAAGAAAGAAAGAAAGAAAGAAAGAAAGAATATAAAAGTTTAAAAAAGAAATGAAAAGTACTGAACAGAAAGTCGTATGGGGAAAGAAAGGCTGAAAGAAAGAAAGAAAGAAAGAAAGAACGAACGAAAGAAAGAAAGAAAGAAAGAAAGAAAGAAAGAGAGAAAATGTAAAATTTTTAAAAGAGAGAGAAAAAAGAATTGAACCGAAAGTCGTATGGGGAAAGAAAGAAAGAAAGAAAGAAAGAAAGAAAGAAAGAAAGAAAGAAAGAAAGAAAGAAAGAATGTAAAATTTTAAAAAGAGAGAGAAAAAAGAATTGAACCGAAAGTCGTATGGGGAAAGAAAGAAAGAAAGAAAGAAAGAGAGAGAGAGAGAAAGAAAGAAACTGTGTGTGAAAGACTTAGGGGGATGCAACATGTTTTAGAAAATTATTTTTCTTCATTCTTTTTGAAAAAGAAATTCCTCAATTCCTCTACCCCAGAGCTGTTCCTTCTTAGGCGGGTAGGGTAATTATTAAAGCATGCTTTGCTTAATTACGCAATCATCCAGTTTCATTTATCGTCAACTATTCTGTTATGTAATTTTAGTCAACCATATTACGAAACAATCATTATGACACCTAAAAACTGATCTGCACAGGGAGAGATGGATTCATGCCTTTCTTTCAGGAAATTATTTTAAAATGAACACAAACAAATGCTTTTGGAAATCGAATATATTTTGTTGATTTGTTTGGTTTCTTTTGTATTGTTTTTTGTTTTGTTGATTTCCTTTTGTCTTTTATCATTGCATCGGCCCGTGGGGCTGGGTTTCTGGACTGTGTGTGTGGGTGGGGAGTAAGAAAAAATCTATGATGATAAAAAGCTTAAAAGAACTTCAATTGCAGTTGGTCCTGGTTCGAATCAAACAAAAATCAATTCGGTTCGCCGGAGAAATGATAAACTGCAGTCTTTATGGCATCCAATCGATTATTGGATGACAGTACCGGCCTTTTAAGTGCTTAACTTCTCGCTTTATTCAGAGAAAGAGATGCGATCAACATTCAGAAAGGAACTTCAATGTTTAAAGTCGTTCTCAAGAGAAATACGATTGCATACTTGTGGACATTGACTTTTACGGAGTGCCTTCACTAACTATCGACATTGAAGCTGTATTTACCAAGAGAGAAATGAACAATAAACGAAACATTTATTTTCTTTAAAATGCTAGCTGTATTTAAAGGATGTTGAGACTGAATCTGTATTTACCAAGAGAGAAATGAACAATAAACGAAACATTTATTTTCTTTAAAATGCTAGCTGTATTTAAAAGATATCGGGACTAAAGCTGTATTTACCAAAATGAACAATGAATGAAACCTTTATTTTCTTCAGAATACGAGATGTGCTCTAAAATATACGATGACTGAAGCTGTATTTACCAAGAGAGAAATGAGCAATGAATTTAAACGTTCATTTTCTATAAAATACGTGGTGAGTTCAAAAAACTATAATGACTGATTCTATGTTTACCGAAAACAGAACCTCTAGACAAGAAGATATACATACTATCTTATATTGGTTTGAGTTAATTTCTTTGTTAAATGGCATTTCAATCTTCGAGGGTTATTTAATGTTAAATATATTTTATAGAAGAACACTATGGGTACTATTTAACTACCTGTACTCTAAACTGGTCTTTTTGAAGGGGGTCCTTCCATTAAAAGTATGATACAGAAGATGAATATATATATATATATATATACGTGGTGCCTTCAATAAGTTCCAAGACTTTTTTGTATAGGCATTTAGAATTGTTGTAGACTCTTGAAAATTCACTATGTTATTGCTATACATCTTATGAGATGACTGACCAATTTTTATGAGTTCAGGAATACACCCTACTAAAGTCTGATTGTCACAGCTGGTGAATTTCAATAATGCAATCTGGACGTGAGGACAATTTAGAAGAACGATATGCAATAAAATTGTGTTTTAAACTGGGAAAAAATGTCACAGAAACATATGTAATGTTTCAGACTGCTTTTGGAGCATCTTGCATGAATCGAGCATCAGTTTAGTCGCACGATCAATGGTTTGGTTTGTTATTTATTTATTTCATTTTTTTTTATTTCTTTGTTTAAAGGTACATGAACCTTCCTAGATTATCTAACGCCAAATCCATATTTATATAAGAACAGTCGTGGTACTCTATAACCTAGAGTTGAGTTGATAAGGGTTTTCCTACTACTGCGATATATATATATATATATATATATATATATATATATACGGTGCCTTCAATAGGTTTTCAGACTGTTTTTGTACAGGCTGGTGAATTTCAAAAATGCAATCTGGACGTGAGCATCAGTTTTTAAGTGGCATAAGAGATTCAAGGAAGGCAAGGAGTCTGTGAGGGATGATGAGAGTTGTGGGAGGAGTAAGAAAGTCAATACACTAGAGTTGATTGGCCAAAGGGTTAGGATTAGGGCAACTTTGTTGAGGTTTTAAGGGAGTTCAGAAAGAGATTCTGTCGGAAGAGGCCAGCACTGTTCGAATCAGGTCAGTGGCATTTCCACCAGGACAATGCACCAGTCTACAACTCCATCCTTGTCACAGACTATTTGACCAAGATACTATTTACCAACCCCTCCGCTCCGGCAGGATATGACACAAGGTCAATTTTTAAGCGGAGTTTTAACGGGTTTGAATTCAGAGTTTTCCTTCTCCTAGACTAGTTGCCTAACCAAGGCTGAAGAACCTAGTCTGTCCTACTATTTACCCATAGCTGCAGGGAGAATAATTGGATTCATACCTTTCCCAAGGGTATTAGTGCTATGTGAAATGCAATCAGTCTAATCCAGGATTTGAACTCGTGTCGCCGTGTTCATTTCCTATGACGATAACGACTACACCACGGGCACCTCCATAATTTGACCAAGATGGGCATCAAGACAGTCCCTCACCCTCCCTATAGTCGAGACTTTGCTCACTGTGACTTTTAGTTATTCCCTAAGCGCAGAGGCTGTCGTTATGAGACAATTGAGGAGATGAAAGAGGCTGTGACAAAGGTCAATGACATGCTCACACAAGAGGACTTCCAGGGGCTTTCCAGAAGTTGTTGGAACGATACAAAAAGTGAATTGCAGCCGTTGGAGATTACTTCGAAGGGGACTAGAGTTTCATGTGTGTACTATCAATAAAAGTGCCAATATGAAAAAGTCTGGAAACATATTTAATGATCCTGGTAACGGCGCGACTGGAGTTAGAACCCACTTACTACGTTGTCGCAGTCTAACACATTAGTCACGACGCTATCGAGACTTCCCCGAAATTAGAGTATCAACTTTCTATGGGAATATATATATATATATATATATATGTAAAGTTGGCGACCGTAGTCGAGGGTGACCAGAAGGCTCCCTTTTCAATAGCTACTACACTGAAGTGTAGGGAAGGGTGCAACTCCTTTCCCGGGATCGGTCCACTTTACCCTTGATCCATACCTTATAACTCTGAATGTTAAGCAAGGAGGCATCAAGTGCCATTTTTTCAGTCTTTGGTATGACTCGACCTGAGATAGAACTCCGGTCTCCCTGGTCATCGGCGAATACTCAAACCATTGTGCCAATAACCGGTATATATATATATATATATATATATATATATATATATATATATATATATATATATATTATACAATGTAGACATCCTTTGTCTAAAAAACGGCCAACACTTACACAGAAGTAATATACTTGTAAAGGTCACATTATACACACCACTGATGATGGCCCAAGTTCGGACAAAAAATACAAGGCAACCTATTAATTATGGGAAATTTATAAACCAATTCCCTACCGAATACCATGAAATCGATGCGGTGACACAAAAGGGTGGATACAAAAATGTTTAGACTAAGGATTCTATATTGTCTAATCAAATATGTATTAACGAAGAAATGATACCTAAATATATACATGCACGCATATATATATATATATATATCATCATCATGTCATGCCACCGGTACAGATATCCCTAACCCTCTCTCTCACCACTTCTTCCTATCGTTCATCGCCTCTGGCTGGTCTACAGGGCTACATCCCGTATCCTCACATAGCTGCTGTATGTATGTTCTAGCTGGTCGTCCTGCTTTTGCTCGGCCTTATGTGGGGGGTCCCTAGGAGTACATCACTTATGAGCTCGTCCCTGCTTCTCAAGCAGTGACCTGCATGTCTGGTTCGTCTAACTTGGATAGTTTTCGTGATGGGAGGTAGGTGGCCGTATAGTTGGTGCCTTGTGGGGTGTTGCCGCCAGGACTTGTTCAATATTACTCGCAACATTCTTGTGTAATTGCCGTCTTTCTTCTTCTCCGGCCGTTTAGTTAGCGTCCAAGTAGTGCATCCATACCGCTGTATCGATGTGACCGCTGCCTGGAAGAAACTGCGTTTCATTTTATCGGTCAGGTTTGATTTCCATATGATCGATAGCCTATCGATAGCTGTCCATGCCTTCATTAGCCGCATGTCGATGTCCTTTTCTGTTGATGATACGCTGCTTCCTAGGTAGGTGAATTTGTATACTAGTTTAAGAGGGATTCCATCTCGTGTGGTGATATCACCTGTTTGATTATAGCACATATATTCCGTTTTGTGTGCATCGACATGGAGGCCAATACCTGCGGCGGCTCGTTCCAAACTGTGCAGTAATGTTTCGGCTTGGTATCGCTATGTCATCGGCTTAGTTGGCGTCGGTAATTGTTTTTGCGGGGTGCCTTCTTATTATAAAATAGCCGAGGGATTTCGGTTCATGCCTTTGAGTTTAGTTAGGCTGAGAACCTTTTGGCTCAGCACATGGGTTTGTAAGGTGTAACATTGAAGCAGGTGTTAACGCGGGTGCGCGCGGGCGGATGGAGGTGTCACTCAAATGTCATAACAGTCCGAGACGATACTGGGTGACAAGGTGCGGGTGACGTCACGTACCGGAAGCACGCGGAAGTTTGTGTGAGAATTTGAAGAAAATGAGAGTCGGGTACTAGACGCCAAACGAAGAGGTTCGACTTTTGGAGCTCGCAGACGCGAGGCGAACTTGCGCCCTAATGGGGCCGCAAGAGTCGAGTACTAGACGCCAAACGAGAAGGATCGATTTTTTGAGCTCGCAGGCGTGGGGCGAACGTGCGCCCTATGGGGGGCCGCTCGAGTTGGGGGCCAAATGAATAAGACAGCAAAGAAGATTGTGTCTCTCCTCCTTACGTCGAAACATTTAACTCAAAGTCAATAAAATGTTTTCGTACCTGAACAAGAAGTTGTTACGTGTTTTCGAATTCCGAGATTCCTATGTTCTTTATATATTCTATAGTAATGAACTTTATATGTCCATTTCGCACATTTCGAGTTAATTGTGAATATGGTACATTCTGCTTCTTTTCTTTGTCAGCTCGAAACCGTTTTCTCTGATTTTATCAATCGATGTTCTAAGTACGTAATCTAGACTGATGATAAAGAGGTATGGGGCTAGCGTGTGTCCTTCTAGTACTCCTGCTACAATGTCGAAGTATTCTGTGTCTCCATCTGGTGAACGTACTTAGCTTTTTCCATAACTGAAGTTGATCACGCTTAAAAAGTATTTATACTCTCCCTAAATTGGTATTTTCGACTCCCAACTTTACAGTATAAAGCGATGCTATCTATCCACCCGACAAGAACCTTTCATGAACCCCAGCGCCAACGGAAATTCACGACGGTGTCTATTTTTAACATTGGGTATTTTTAACTAGCTCTATCATTTTTGACAGAGACCAATCCTTTTAAAAACATGTTGTTCCTCGTCGCTTATTGTTGGGAGGAGTGACATGTTTTCATTTTATATATATATATATATATATATATATATATATATATATCATCATCCATATATACATATATCATCATCATTTTCGTTGTATCACAACTCTTCTGTGTGGCTAGACACACAAGGTGCTTCAACCTTTGATCGAAACCCGCCTAACTTTACACTACACTTGGTATCTTATCGCTCCGCCATTTCGGTGACCTACGTCAGCTCGGTAATTACAACGCATTTTGTATTAGCTTTCGTATGCTTATATTTTATGCTATCGGATACCGAAATGCTCAATTCGTTAGAATACCTTTGCATTACGCGGGTGGCCGCCGTTAATTCTTTCGCCAGAGTGCTCAACCGCCGTGAGAGGAGCATAGATATTGTCATTCACAGACAGACTCTTTTGTTGTATCACAACTCTTCAGGGTGGACCGTACATACGTGTAAACAGGCTTTGTTATTAAATAACCTATAGAGGTTGATATGCCGTTAAACCCAATCAACCAACCAACTATCTTCAGGGTGGCTTGATATGATGGGCACTTCAAGCTGCGATAGAAACCCGCCTAACTTTACGTTAGATTTGGTGTCTTACCGATCAGCCATTTCGACGACTTACGTCGGCTCGGGGATTAAAACGCATTTTGTATTAGCTTTCGTTTGTTTAGATTTTGCGCTGTCAGATACCGAGGTGCTCAAATCGATAGAAGAGCTTTTTTTTACGCGGGTGGTAGCCGTTAATTCCTTCGCCAGAGTGCTCAATCCCTGGGAAGGGAGTGTTTATTTAGTCAAGAGTAAAATAGTCGGACAGACTGTGCTCTTTTGCCTTGGTAGAGCAACCAGTAAAGTAAGAAAATCTCTGAATTTAAAACCAAAAATAGGAATCGTCAAAACAATCTTCAGACTCGTTCTAGCAGCATCAACGTGAGAAGATTGATTAATTTCAATGGCACGTCATCCCATCTAGATTTATTCAAAGCCTTGAGATTAGCACAGTTGTCCTTTAACTTTTTTTCCAGCAGATATATATGTAAAGTCTTTCTATCTAATACAAATAATTTGCACACAGTTGTATGTTAGTTGTCTAAATTTCTGAAAAGAAATGATTTTTATCCTTAAAGGTTTTCGGACTATTGTCTTTATCTTTATTATGTGTCCTGCAGGACACATAGCGTAACGGTTATAGTCGTTGGTTCCCCTAAGCTTCTAAGGAGACAATCATCTGGAGGTTGCAAGTTCAATCCTGACTGCAGGCGAGTAACAATACAGGAATATTTAACACTTGTATCCGGTTATGGCGAACGGAATCAGAACAGACGACTCCCGTGGATTCAATAAAGTACGTAGTTCGAAGTTCTGTGAAGGTACCCGAGTTCGACAAACCCCTGAAGAAGGCCGGAGGACATATTGGCCGAAACGTTGTGGAAATAACAATAAAGATGAAGACAATTGTCTGAAACCCCTTAATGATAAAAATTACAGTTGTATGGTTTTAAGTATTCCAACAGAATATAAATAATTTGCACACAGTTGTATGGTTTCAAGTATTCCCATTTAACACTAATAATTAAATGGTTTTTAAAAAATTTTTCTGTCTAATTATAGTCATTTGTTTGCATACAGTAACATGGTTTCAAGTATTCTTATCTAATACTAATAATTATAAATTTCAAGTAATTATTTATATCAATTATAGCCATTTGTTTGCATAGTTACATGGTTTCAAGTATTTTTATCTAAAACTAAAAATTATATGTTTTCAAGTTATTATTTCTTTTTAATTATACTCATTTGTTTGCACACAGTTAAATGATTTCAAGTAACTTGTAATAATAATAATAATAATAATAATTGGTAAACAATCACAACAAATAACTATTCTTAATATAAATGGTTTACATGTGAAGAGTTTCAAGTATTCTTATCTAATACTAATAATTCTGAAAAAGATCTATTTGACCCATAGATGGGATTATAACAGGCATTAACACCCCGGGTCAAAGTAGACCTGGGAGTAATGACAATGAAGGCCGACTCCACACTCCCCAGATCTCGATAACTAGATAATGCTGTTAAGTGCATTACTCATGACATCCACTTTGAGTGGGGGAGACAGCGTATTCTAAGCGCCAACGACTGGACCTAAAACTGTGACACTATATACAGATTTAAATCTGTATGAGAGCATGTATGTTTATATGTATGTGCGCACGGGCGTATACATGTGTATAGTTGTTGGGTGACCACAGGTGCGTATGTGTGTGTCCATTTAGGGACCGAGACATATTTGCATGGGAATCACTGATTCAGCCCTGCTACTATAAAACATAGATACAGAAGAGATGGCGAGAGACCAGAGAATGAAGAACAAGTGTTATATTTTGACCCTCGCCCCGGCCCAAAAATGCTATTCCAAGGTGATACACCGGAAGGAAGTGACACATTCCAATGGCCAGTAATCGAAAGAGATCGCGTGGGCGGATTAAGGCGTATGATATGGGGCAAGGTGAAGGTCCCATTGTGCCACTACAGTGATGCACCGGAAGAGAGTAACCTCTGAACTGCATGACAGTTATTTCAGCTTGATGACGATTAAACATTCGATTTCAAAGATCCAGTGGGCGATCGTGTGGGCGTTGAATTATTATATAATTGAGTTGAGTTGGGTGCCAAGGCAGTTGCCAGTAGAATTCCAGACAGTAGAGACCAGATGTAGTAAGGAAGGCCACACCCGACCGAGGGGGCCCTCGGAAGCCCCGATGGAGAAGACCCCAACATCAAGAGAACAAGAAAGACACAACGTGACGGTCATAACAGTGGGGTCAAAATATGAAGTTTATGTTCGGTCTCCAGCACCCTCTCACATGCAAACCTTGAACAACCCTTTCGAACCCTTGCAATAAAGTGAGAGGTAAATATAATTGTAAAGAAGTCTTCCTGCTTCCTTTCTTCATGCGTCTTTCTGTGTGCGCCTGTCTTTACTATTATTGAGTCGTTATGATACGGCAAATGAGTAAATAACACAAGGTCAGTAGGTTACTAGAAGAAGTAAGAGAGAGACACAGAAGTCAACCAAAGGACAGTGAAAAGAGTGTAAGACACCGACGAAGAAAGACACAGACGCAGAAAGGCAGAGAGAAGAGACACGAACAGTACTGGGAGAAGAAGAGATAGGATGAGAGAACAGATACAGATGAGATGGAGAGACCAGAGAATGGAGAATAGAGACAGACAGATGCGTAGATAGGCTGAGAAGTTTCTTTTTAGTAAAGAGATTTCGTGGGAAAAAGTCACACAAGCTTCTACTCACCAAAAACATTTATTCAAACTTTTGTGTTTTCACCTTGATTCTTTCTTTGTGGAATCATCCCGGATATGCATTTCAATTTGCTGAAAAAGCAAACATAAGGTCAGACGATTATGGAGCTGAAGATTTTCATTCTACGAGGTCCATGCGCCGGTCGTATATTCCTACAAAATCAGTTTTGTTAAGTTTTGTCAAAATTTAATGAAAACACGAAAAAATACAACACATACGAAAAAAAAAAGAATCAAATGAACAATGCGTAAAGCTCTGGCTCATTTAAAAATTATGGAACCACCAAAGTTTTCGCTTACAAATTATATATATATATATATAATTCTGTTATCTCTCCCTATTTTAGTTTCTATTTATCAATCTCTCTATCTAGTTTTCACACACACACACACACACACACACACACATATATATATATATATATATATTATAAACAGAGTTTTGCAATATAGTTGATTGTTTTAGTAGTATATTGTTTCCTTGCTCGATTTGAAGTCAATTATACCACAGTGAAAAAGGAAGGGCATATAAGAGAAAGCGATTTGGGTCAGTTGTAAAGAGAAAGAGAGGGGGTGCTATGACAAGAGGAGAACGAATAGGAGAGTGAACGGCAGGTTTCCGAAATCAAGGTCATCTTAGAAGCAGGCTCTCTCATGTTATGAATAGACATGTATCAGGAAAAATCGGCCGCTGGCTCTGATTGGCTGGAATAATCTTGGACGGAGGAGCGAAATAAAAAAAGAGGAAAAGAAAGTTAGTTGGAAACCAGCCGCAGAGCTATGAAACGGAATCCCGATCAAACATGTGCGAGAACTACAACAGAAGACGAGAAAGAAACTATCATGGTCTGGGAATGCTCTCTCCCCCCTCCTCTCTCTCTCTCTTTCTTCTCATAATTGTTTTTTTCACTGTGTCTATCGTAATGGTCGATTTATTTTTTAAACACTCTTTCTCTCTTCGCGACGACAATTTAAAGGAGTAGTAACGAATAAACTTTTGTATTTGCGAGCCAAGACGGTGTTTTGTGTGTTCGTTACTTTTTCTTACAGCGAGGTTACAACGGGGTCCGAATGAAACTTAAAGGATAGTGTTACACTCATAGACTATCTAGAACGGTGGTATTACACGTGTCTACGTGGTGTCGTAGCGTAACAAACAGCTATAGGGTACCGTGGTGCTACAAACGTTTGTAAGAGCCGTGGTGGTTTAAATGTCTATTGTATGTCGTGGTAGTGGTAAAAGTTTGTCCAGGTAGCTATCTGATAACCCTTGGGCCACTAAATTCTTGGCGTGCAAGGAATGTCTCCAGGACGCTGATGCTCATCAAGGGGCTCGTGAATACTGTGGGGAAAAACCTGATTCATAGGCCCATCATTCGATTTACATTCTCCGGTAGGACAATTACGTTGTTTGCACCAGCGCGCCTTGTGGATTCGTGATCCTCGCAAGCTGTTGAATTTTCTGCCGCAATCACACGTTGTAGCCGGGTACATATCCAGATCGTTACCGTATGAGCAAGTATGATGAGAGATATATTCTCCCTCTCCGCTACAGACACCCTGAGGGCATTTTTTTTTCATTGTACTATCCATATTTGTTAAATTCCTGTCTTTTCAGGATGTCACTCCAACCTTCTGAGTCACTTTGTCTTTCCAAAGAGTCGTCTTGCTTTTCAGAGAGTTTACTACTGTAAACCTTACGTCTTGTGCTATTCATTTCTGGCCCTTCAAGACCATAAGAGTATTAGAGGTGAATTCAAACTTCAGTCATGGTATTAGGTTTCTTTTTGGACTGGTACCCTTCAGAAAGTTATAAATATCCTAATCATACCAGATATCGGTTAAATAGTACGATTACATTCCTTCTACAAAGATAATTTTTGCATCAATTCAATAATTGTTGAGGTGCCCGTGGTGTAATGGTTATTGTCGTAGGAAATGGACAAGGCGACACGAATTCAAATCCTCGACGAGACTGATTGCATTTCACATAGCACTAATACCCTTAGGAAAGGTATAAATCCAATTATTCTCCCTCAAGCTATGGGTAAATAATAGGACAGACTGGGTTCTTCAGCCTTGGTGAGGCAACTAGTCTAGGAGAAGGAAAACTCTGAATTCAAACCTGTTAAAACTCCGCTTAAAAATTGACCTTGTGTCATATCTTGCCCGAGCGGAGGGCTTGGTAAATAGGATCAATTCAATAATTGTAGCAGAAGTAGATTTCATTTTGTTTCTTTGGTTTAAGGGCATATCAAAGGATGTTTAACTTGATATTTTATATAGCTGTAAATGAGCTAATAATAAATAAGACGCAAAAAATCTACCCGAAAATTTACCATAAACAAACTTATAAACTTCTGAGGGAAATTATCCGGAGGTTGCAAGTTCTATTGCAACAACAGGTTGGTTGTTTGGTTGTTTTTTTTTGTTTTTTTTTGGTGGGGAGGGTATAGCATATCAACTTTTGTTGGTTATTTAATGCCAAATCCATTTTTATGCAAATAATCAGTTCTATTTAAAACAATTCAGTTTAGCATAAGAACAGACTTTAATTGTCAAAAACATTTCTATTTCAAGCTATTCAGTTTAGTTAAACAGTTCTAATTTAAACAATTCGGTTTAGTACAAGTATTGATTTTGTTTACACACTGTTAAATGTCAATGGCCCGGGACACCAGGGTTCAATCTCAGGTGGAGACATACCAAGGACTCAAAAAGTGGTACTTGATGCTTCATTGCTTAACACTCAGCTTTATAAGGTACGTATCAAGGGTAAAGTGGAGCAATCCAGAGAAAGGAGTAGCACTCCCTCGCCTACACCACGGTGTAGGAGTTATTGGAAAGGGAGCCTTCGGGTTGCCGTCGACTACGATCGGCCAACTTTACTTTTTTATCATGGGGGAATATATAAACAAAGAAAGAAAGAACAAGGTCAAGACTTGAGGTAACCTTTTTAAAACCCTGATGATTATACATTAATACGGAAACGTCAGAATATCGAATTTCCTGCTCAATAAATTCATTGCTGTTGATCAATTTAATCAATTTATAAATAATAGAGGAATTGATAATATATTAATTAAATTACCACGACCAGAAAATCCAGCAAACACCCATATGTGACATACGGAACACTGAAAAGCTGTTTCGACCTTTTTGGGTCTCATCAGTTGTGCATACCATGATCTCCACCACTACAGATCGAACCAGCAACCCCAGAATGTAAAAACGTTCTTTCAAGATACATATGATCATGCAGTTGCGCATTTTTACCATGACTAGTCGATTTGGCATCGCTTATGTGCGGCATGAATTAGTAGCCCATTGGTAGAAATTTGGTCTCTGCATTCTGGGGTTGCTGGTTCGATCTCTAGCGGTGGAGATTATGGTATGCACTGCTGATGAGACCCAAGGATGTCGAAACAGCTGCTCAGTGTTTCCCATGTGAGTGTTTGTTGGATTTTCTGGTCTTAGTAATTTAATTAATATATATATTTCTTCTTTTTTTTGCGGGGAAGACACAGTTTGAGTTGGTGATTTTGCAAACAGTATAAGATGATTGGTTTTGGTTTCTTTGTTTAATGGCATATTAACCTTCGCAATGTCGAAGCAATCAATGTCGGGTAGTAATGGTACTATTTAACCTGTAGACGGAGGGAATAAGTGTCCATTCATTTTCCAAGGGTATTACTTCAAAACTAAACGTTACAAGTATTCGAGCTCGCTGACAACGATGTCACAGTCCAACACGTTAACCATTTCGTAACGATGACAACACCCAGATAGGATGAGCGTCTAAGGGGATAAAGTCATGGTATTTGTAATATCATGGTTATATTTTTTATGTGAAGTCTGGTTTCTTTTAGGAATAGAATTATTTTGTATATGCATAAAACTTATCAGTTTGTTTTGGTTTAGTTTGGTTTAGTTGGGCTGGGTTTTATGGCATATCAACAATTGTAGGTTATTTAATGCCAAATCCTCTTTTAAATAGACTATGGTTGATGTGCTGTAAAACCAAACCAAACCAAACCAAATACAATATATCAAATATATATGTATAAAGAGGATTTGGTCTTAAATAATCTACAATGGTTGATATGTCATAACACCCAAACAAACCAAATCCTATATTTTCAATATATGTGTATAAAGAGGATTTGGCATTAAATAGACTACAATGGTTGATACGCCATAAAACCCAACCAAACCTAATCCTATATATATAATATATATGTATAAAGAGGGTTTGGAAGTACCCGTGGTGTAATGGTTATCGTCGTAGGAAATGGACACGGCGACGCAAGTTCAAATCCTAGACTGATTGCATTTCACATAGCACTAATACCCTTGGGAAAGGTATGAATCCAATTATTCTCCCTCCAACTATGAGTAAATTTTAGGACGGACTAGGTTCTTCAGCCTTGGTGAGGCAACTAGTCTAGGAGAAGGAAAACTCTGAATTCAAACCTGTTAAACTTCGCTTAAAAATTGACCTTGTATCACATCCTTCCCGAGCAGAGGGGTTGGTAAATATGTATAAAGAGGGTTTGGCATTAAATAACCCACAATGGTTGATGGGCCATACAATCCAGCCAATCAAATCCAACCATATGTTTCTCTGCTTTTTCTTTCCTTTTCAAGAAAATTTAAAAATTCTTTTTCATCTCGATATAAATATATGTATGTGTGTGTGTGTATGTTGTGTGTGTGTGTGTGTGTGTGCTTATGTATGTGTGTCTGTTATTATAGATGCATCCACACACACACACACACATACACACACACACACAAAGATCTACATGCATTTATATGGCCCCTACGCCACAACCAGAGTACAATTAGTTTGAATTCAGAGTTTTCCTTCTCCTGGGCTGGTTTCCATACCAAGAATAAAAAGGCCAGTATACCCTACTATCTACTTATAGCTGGGTAAAGGGTATAGAAAAGATGGATTCATGCCTTTCTCAAGAGCATTACTGTAACGCAACCAGACTCATTCAGGATTTGAACTCGGATTGCCGATAACCATTGCCCCCGATGATAACCGTTTCGCTGCGAGCACCTCAGTGTAGCATCTTTATTCAGTCAAAGTATCGCTTGACAGAAGCGTGTTAAAAATGCCTGTCAAATAAAATGATCCTCCCCCACATTTTTTTTTCTATCACTTTCGTTCACACACTTTTCAAAAAGCGACCCGATCACTGGGTTAAAAATACAATGATCGAAATTGCTCGGCTCACGCAAAGATGTCTTGGGAATCGGTTTGTGCCACCATCCACTAAATGATCGCGGCAAAGTCATTTCGGTTGGAGGTGTCAAAATGGAGACCGGGTAATTTCCGGTTGCGAAACTTCCATTTTGTTTTGGCGCCTAAACGTCGGCCATATTGATTAGCTTGCGTTTTCTCTTCAATACACCTCTGTATTCGATTATTTCCTTCGCTTTTTTTTTCATTCGCTTTGTGAAACTTCGTGTTTGTCTGATTTTTTGTTGTTTTTCTTCTTTTTTTCTATTTTTTTTTTTTTTTTTTAGCATAAGTACTGTTATGTCAGTTTTCGTTTTATCGATATAAATGCTAAATACATCTAAGTGAATGTAAGAATGTTGTATTTTGCGTCGAGTTGTGAAGAGAAAGATGCGATACAATTGAAGAATTTTTCTGTTAATGCGGATATTTGCCATTAACAACTTTAGCAACAAAATACATCCTCCTGGCTTCTCAGAATCTAACATTCATTTTGATATAATAAATAATTCTTACAAACAGTGATTTATATACAGGAGAGTAACAGAGAGAGAAAGGGAAAAACTGGTCAACGGTTGGACGCGCGAGTCAAACAGCATGTGCCCACTAAGATACGGTTAGGAAACTACTTTGCTGACCATATCAACAACACATATGGATCTGCTATAGCGGAACACCTTATAAATAACCGTGAATGTGCCTCAACTTAAAGTGCGGATCTGTTTACTATTTTAAGCAGGTCCCACTCAGACTTCCACCTGAAAGTTTTAGAGACCATATATATTTTGATTCATAAACCGTCGCTCTGTAAGCAGAGGGAATGTTTATTGGATCTTAATGTAATTACAATTTAACATTCCCACCCCCTGTCATATATTTTTGGTTTCTTTTTCTTTTTTTCTTTTTTTACCCTACATTACAGACTCTATTTCCCCAATTTTTCTTAATCGTTGTCCGAGTTTAACTGTGAACAGGTTGGACTGAAACCGGTTAGTTGCTCAATTTTATCTTTTAACATGAATAAATTTAGTCTGTTTGTAAGCTTGACAATATATATATATATATATATATATATATAAATATATTTGGTCCAGTTAAACCGGAGTTGGGAGTAATTCCATCAGGACAAGAAGTTATTCAAGCATGAATATTTAAAATTTTCCTGGTAAAGAGCTCAATGTACCAATAATACAGAGCAATAAATTCTTTAAGAAAAACAACGAAACCGGTCACATAGGATTATAAATTTATTTCCATCCTGTTACGCATTTTTGAAGTTTCCAAAAACACGAAAAAAGTAACAGGACTTCTTCAGATCTTTTGGATAAAAAAAATTAGAATAGACACATGGTAGTGGGAGGGGATAGTGGGAGGGAGTCGAAGAGGGGTGAGGAGTTACCTCTTCACTAAGCCCACTTCCGTTTTAAATTTCAATTTCGGTTAGCAATGTAGTAAATATTGTTTTTTTTTTTAAAAACTTTCCCTTAATTAATAAATTTAAAAAAAAATTATATTTAGACCTAACTTACAGATATTTTATTAACTAAGATTTAAACTTTAAATAATGACTTCACGTAAAGATACAGTATTAGATATATTAAAAA
>CAUZXS010001233.1:62500-75000 GCA_963585895.1 Sepioteuthis lessoniana | reverse complement strand
TGCACAGTTTGATATCAGTGTGGGAACTGTACACAAAATTATTTGCGACGAACTGAAGGTGCGGAAGATTTGCGCGAAGTTTGTCCCAAGGGTGCTCAGAGAAGATTAGAAAGAAAGACCTTGTCATGACAGCAGGGAGATGGTTAAGCTGATCGATTTAGATCCAGCAGTTCTTGATGCTCTGCTGACCTGCGATGAAAGCTGGATCTACTGCTATGACCCAGAGACCAAGAGACAGAGTTCCTAGTGGAAGCATGCTGGCTCTCCCAGACCCAAGAAGGTCAGACAGAGCAAATCCTACCACAAAATTTTGATGATTCCTTTTTTTGACAGCACTGGCATGATCTACATGCACTGAGTTCCCACTAGACAGACAGTCAACAAGGAATACTATGTTGAGGTTTCAAGGGAGTTCAGGAAGACTTTCCGTCGTAAGAGGCGAGCACTCATCAAATGGGATCAGTGGCATTTCCACCAGGACAATGCACCAGTCCACAACTCCATCCTTGTAACAGACTATTTGACCAAATGGGCATCAACACAGTTCCTCAGCCTCCCTATAGTCCAGACCTTTCTCCCTGTGACTTTTGCTTATTTCCTAAGCTCAGAGGCTGTCGTTATGAGACAACTGAGGAGATGAAAGAGGCTGTGACGAAGGTCATTGACACGCTCACACAAGAGGACTTCCATGGGGCCTTCCAGAAGTTGTTGCAGCATACAAAAACAATTCTATTTCAAGCAATTCAGTTTAGCACAGTTTAATTCTATTTGACCCATAGATAGAACCTGGGAACGATGGCAATGAAGGGGTACTCCACATTCCCCAAATCTCTAGCATTACTGGAACCTCACCATCAAAATGTTTAGCGTCATACCAGGACACTCGTTGGGAATCTTACTCCTCAGCAGAGATGCAGTCGGTGTGTTCTACAGCCTCAGGTGACTGGGTCACACTCGTTGGAGGAGTCTTACCCCTCAACAGAGATGCAGTCAGTGTATTCTACAGTCCCACCTGACTGGGCCACACTCGTTGGGGAAGTCTTACTCCTCTGCAGAGATGCAGTCGGTGTATTCTACACCCACAAGCTACTGGGCAACACTCGTTGGAGGAGTCTTACCCCTTTGCAGCGATGCAGTCGGTGTGTTTTATAGCCCCAGCCGACTAGGCCACACTCGTTGAGGAAGTCTTACCCCTCGGCAGAAATGAAGTCGGTGTATTCTACAACCTCAGCCGACTGGGCAATATCACATTATGAATTATTTTGAAATAAGTTCAGGCCTTACAACGGAACTTAAATCCCGATTAATCCTTTTGAAAAAATCATATTTAGTCGCTCGATCAATGGTTTGGTTTGTTATTTATTTATTTTATTTTATTTTTTATTTCTTTATTTAGAGGTATATGAACCTTCGTGGATTATTTAATGCCAAATCCATCTTTGTAAATAAAGAGCTGTGGTACTCTATAACCTAGAGTTGAGTGGATAAGGGTTTTCATACTACTGCTATATATATATATATATATATATATATATATATATATATATATATATATATATATATACGTGGTGCCTTCAATAAGTTTCCAGACTGTTTTTGTACAGGGATTTAAAATTGTCGTAGACTCTTGAAAATTCACTGTTATTGCTATACATCTTATGAGATGACTGACCAATTTTTATGATTTCAGGTTCAAATGAACAGCTACAGCAGCAATTGGAATAAACCATGATTGTCACAGCTGGTGAATTTCAAAAATGCAATCTGACACTTTAGAAGAACAATATGCAATAAAATTGTGTTTTAAACTAGGAAAAAATGCCTCAGAAACGTATGGAATGCTTCAGACTGCTATTGGAGCATCTTGCATGAATCGAGCATCAGTTTTTGAGTGGCATAAGAGATTCAAGGAAGATACGGAGTCTGTGAGGGACGATGGAAGGTGAGGGAGAAATAAGGAAGTCAATACATCAGAGTTGATTGGCCAAAGGGTTAGGGTTATTATGTTTTAAGGGAATTCAGGAAGAGATTTGGTAGGAAGAGAGCAGCACTCTTCAAATCATGTCAGTGGCATTTCTACCAGGACACAAGTCCATCCTTGTCACAGACTATTTGACTAAGATGGGCATCAACACAGTTCCTCATCCTCCCTATAGTCCAGACCTTGCTCCCTGTGACTTTTGCTTATACCCTAAGCTCAGAGGCTGTCGTTATGAGACAACTGAGGAGATGAAAGAGGCTGTGACAAAGGTCATTGACACGCTCACATAAGAGGACTTCCTTGGGGCCTTCCAGAAGTTGTTGGAACGGTAGAACAAGTGAGTTGCAGCCGGAGGAGATTACTTCGAAAGGGACTAGAGTTTCATGAGTGTGTTATCAATAAAATGCCATACGAAAAAAGTCTGGAAACTTATTTAATGATCCTCGTATATATATATATATATATATATATATATATATATATCAAATACTCCAAATAGTTTTAACGGTAGATGCTATTTATGCCTAGAAGAGAAAATTTATATTTTAAATTATAGATGGCCTGATAAGTTATTAAATAAAAGAAGTGAATTAATAGCTAGATGTAGACATTAGACTAAATTTAAACTATAAAAATTTAAAAACATAGAAATAAATAGTGAATCCAGAAAAAAAACGTATCCAACATATACACTAAAAAAATAGGTAGCTAATTAAATGGTATCGAAATTAATATAAGCATTAATATTTCTCTTAAAAGTTAATTATCGAACTTAACATGAAAAGAAAATAAACTAAACAAATAAATAAAAGATTTAAATTACCGTAATTATAACGGACAGAAGAAATTTGAAAAATTAAAATAAAACGGAAATTCAATAAAACGAGGAGGTAACTCCTAAATCTCGTCCCCCTACACCCCACGTGTTTATTCTGGTTTAATTTTAATTTTAATTTTTTTTTAATTAATTATCCATTGGGTCTGAAGAAGTCCTGTATTAATTTTTTCTTCATGTTTTTGGTTCACACCAGAAACTGAAAATACGGGATGGAAATAAATTTATAATCCTGAATTAACCGTTGTTTGGTTTTTTTCTTAAAGAAGATATATATATATATATATATATATATATATATATATATATATATGAAAATAATTCCAACATGCTGAATAACGAGTATAACTAAGTTTTACCTGACGACTCTTTCGATAGCTCCGGAGTAATCCTGAAGAGCCCTAGGAGAAACCTTGGTAGATTCGCTCTTCGCCATGAAGGAATTATTTTCATAATAATGAAACTTGATTATTTTTATATAGCACATGTGTCTTTCGTCTTTTCTATTTTTACAAATTTTTTCCCCAAGATATCAGCTTGTAGAATTTGCAAATTGTACAATCTGTTTTTTTTTTCAAATCAACAGAATTATAGATTAGATATTATTGTGGGAACCTTACCAATCTTACCATAATGGACTCTTCTCACCTTTATTAGTACAGAGATTTCGCTGCCAGAAGGGCAGATCACTATCGGTGTTATCCGAACACTGCGAGACTTCTTACCTTTTCTATACAACTCTATCTTTCTTGTGTAATATAATGTTATCTAATATCCGTGTTTGTGTTTTCATTGATAACCCTTTCCGGGGCCACAACAGATATAAAGACTAATTAATATGTGTGGGGGGGCGTGTGTATGTGGGTGTGTGTGCTTGCGTTTTAAGACAGGTTTGGTTTGGTTTGGTTTTATGGCATATCAACCAATGTAGGTTATTTAATGCCGAATCCATTTTTATACAAATAAACAGTTCTATTTCAGTTTAGCATAAGCAAACAGTTTAATTCTATTTGACCCTTAGATAGGACCCTATCAAATGCTACTACTCCGGGTCACTGTGGACTTGGGAGCAATAGCAATGAAGAGCAACTCTGCATTCCCTAAAGCTCCAGCATTACAGGAGTTTCAACATCAGTTTGTTTTGTGTCATGTCAAGGACACTCGTAGTCTTACCCATCTGCAGAGATTTAGTCGGTGTATTCAGCACCCCCAGCTGATTTTGCTATATAAAAGCAGGAGATTCTTTCAAGGCATATTGAAAAGGATTTAGTGTTTGGCTTTGTATTCAACTTTTTTTATAGTATAAAATGAATAGTAAACATCTATCACTGTTGGTGCTGAATATCTATGTATAATACAAGTCTCATTAAATAAGTTAAGAGACTTTTTCCTTATGGGCACTTTTATTGATAGTACACACATGAAACACTAGCCCCCTTTGAAATAATCTCCTCCGGCTGCAATCCACTTGTTCTACCGTTCCAACTACTTCTGAAAGGCCCCATGGAAGTCCTCTTGTGTGAGCGTGTCAATGACCTTCGTCACAGCCTCTTTCATCACCTCAATTGGCTCATAATGATAGCCTCTGAGCTTAGGGAATAAGCAAAAGTCACAGGGAGCAAGGTCTGGAATAAAGGGAGGCTGAGGAACCGTCTTGATGCCTATCTTGTCACATAGTCTGTGACAAGGATGGAGTTGTGGACTGGTGCATTGTCCTGCTGGAAATGCCACATACTCGATTTGATGAGTGTTCGCCTCTTACGACGGAATCTCTTCCTGAACTCCCTTAAAACCTAAACATAGTATTCCTTGTTGACTTTCTGTCTAGTGGGAACCCAGTGTATGTAGATCATGCCAGTTCTGTCAAAAAAAGGAATCATCAAAATTTTGTGGTAGGATTTGCTCTGTCTGGCCTTCTTGGGTCTGGGCGAGCCAGTATGCTTCCACTGGGAACTCTGTCTCTTGGTCTCTGGGTCATAGCAGTAGATCCAGCTTCATCGCATAGCATTTTTTCCAAGTTTAAAACAGAATTTTATTGCATATCGTTCTTACTCACGTCCAGATTGCATTTTTGAAATTCACCATCCGTGACAATCTGGCTTTAGTAGGGTTTATTCCAATTCCTGATGTAGCTGTTGATTTGAACCTGAAATCATAAAAATTGGTCAGTCATCTTATAAGATGTATAGCAATAACATTCTTCGACAATTTTAAATGCCTGTACAAAAATGTCTGGAAACTTATTGAATTCATCACGTATTTCTAATAACTTATTCGTCCTGTTTATTTCTAAACAATGTTTAGTTACAGTGAAATAGATTAATATTGTTTTTATTTTAATTAGAATTTATTCGAATTATTGTTTAAGTCAGTCTTGTCATTTTTATCAATTCATTTAGGATTTGCATAGGAAATTAGGATTTGTTTTATGTTACTTGAATATTTTTGATTTGGTTGTATTTTATGGCAAATCAACGTTTGTCTACTATTTAAATCCCGTTCACACAGATAGATAGATGGATAGATAGATATTGTAACAGTGTTGGTTGTCACTAATTCACTTTTTGGGTTTGTGACGAACCGAGTGCGATGTAATTTGGAGAGTGCTCAATATCTGTGATATAGTTCAATCTTCACTACAGGCGAGTAACAATACAGGAATACTTAACACTTGTACTCGGTTATGGCAAATGGAATCAGAACTGGCGACCCCCGTGGTTTCAATAAAGGACGTAGTTCGAAGATCTGTGAAGGTTCCCGAGTTCGACAAAGTCCTGAAGAAGGCCGGAGGACATATCAGCCGAAACGTTGTGGAAATAACAATAAAGATGAAGACAATAGTCCGAAAAACCTTAATGGTAAAAATCAACAAGCTTCGTCTCAGAAATTTAGACAACTAATCTGTGATAGAGCTATTATATAATCATAATAAATATATAAATCTAATATATATATATATATATATATATATATATTAGATTTATATATTTAATGCTTAATAAATATATATATATATATGTATTTATTTATTTATTATTATTATTATTATTATTATTATTATTAGATAGATAGATAGATAGATAGATAGATAGATATTGTAACAGTGTTGGTTGTCACTAATTAACTTTTTGGGTTTGTGGCGAACCAAGTGCGATGTAATTTGAAGAGTGCTCAATATCTGTGATAGAGCTATTATATGATAATAATGAATATATAAATCTAATATATATATATATATATATATATATATATATATGTATGTATATATATATATATATATATTAGATTTATATTTTAATGCCAAATAAATAAATATATACGTATTTATTTATTTATTATTATTTTATTATTATTATTAGATAGATAGATAGATAGATAGATAGATAGATAGATAGATAGATAGATAGATAGATAGATAATTTGTTATCGAATAGGTGGGAGGTAACCAGAGCTCATTCGTTTGTAAGCATTTAAATGGATTCAAGTATTCCCATCAAATACTAATAATTCTATTTAATATAAAACATTTGTTAACACGTATTTTAATGCTTTCAAGTATTACTATTTAGCACAAATAATTCTATTTACAGGCTAGTCGTCTGGGACAGTAGAACATACCAATGGCATTTTGGCAAAGTGGTTAGACCAAATCCAATGAGTGCCCTAGATATGGCAGGGAATCATCGGATGGTGAGGCTCCAGTTGTAGAGCTTTGGAGAATGTAGAGTTCCGCTTCCTTGACATTATACCCTAGTATATGAATGGGTGTGATATGGTTGTTTGTTTTTCTGTCTGGGTTTTATGGCATATCATCTTTTGTAGGTTATTTAATGCCAAATCCATTTTTATCTTAATAGTCGGTTCTATTTCAAACAATTCAGTTTAGCATGAATACACAGTTTAATTATCAAAAACATTTCTATTTCAAGCTATTCATTTTATCCAAACAGTTTTTGAATACCGATATATTTAAAGTTGAAATACATGTTGGCAAATGTTAATAGATAAATAAAAATACAAAAAAATCATCAATGACACCAAATATATATATATATTTTGTCCGTTTATCTTTATATATATATATATATATATATATATGTAAATGTATATATATATATATATTTATTTATCTATTGAAATATATAACACGGTAGTGTCTCGGACCCAGGGTTTCATATTTAACGCATTCGTCAGAGAGAGCGAAGGTTTTCAAAAAAGACCGATTAATATGCTTAATTTTTTGTTCCAAAGCGGGTGGGGGGTATTTGTGTGTTTTTGAATATTTGTATTTTTGTGTATATGCTTAGGCGTATATCTATACGTATATTTGCCTAAGAACCATAAACCTTGACTATATATATATATATATATATATAGAAAGCAGAAAAATAGAATAATCCAAATAGGTGAATTTATTGTGATGTAAAGCCAACGTTAAACGTTTCGGTTTCAATGATCATCATCAGGACTTTGATAGCAGGAAAATTGTTCACAAAGCGGTGGATGCTTTCTTCATACAGTTAGATTTTGATCCATATTTACTTTCATATATATATATATATGTGTGTGTGTGTGTGTGTGTGTGTGTGTGTGTGTGTGTGTGTAAGGGGTGTACTTATTTTTGCACTGCTTCTAATCCATATATATCTATAGATTTCTATTGGTATAGATTTTGGCAATAAATTACACCTAACAATAACCGAAGTTCAGCAGTGATGAACCTATACAATACTTAGATGAGTGACCCCTTAAACAAAAACAGGTACATTAAGTCACCAGAGGCCTCTGTGCCATATCTCAGCAAAGATTAATAAATAACAACAATATTTACAAATGACTTATGATCAAGGCACGCTGAAAGCACCAGTTTCTACAAGATCATCGAAGTTAAGCAACAGATGATCCCGTTAAATACTTGAATGGGTAACCACTTAAGCAATGATATTCACAATAAGCAAGCTGAGTCTTCTATCAAAGCTCTGTAATTGTGAAAATACTCGTTTATACATTTTGTTTGGAAGAAAATTTTTCTTTCTTTCACCGGTCCATTGGTCGAGCGGTTAGAGTGTTCTCCAATGGCCCGGGAGACCGGGTCATCAATCTCAAGTCGAGTCATAACAAAACTCAAAAATGGTACTTGATGCCGTCTTGCTTTTATTTTCTTAACTACCTGATGATTGTTGTTTTGCAAAAAAACTCCGTGAAACCAGGGGTTGCAGTCCAAATTCCATGAATTAAATATATATCTAATATCTATTTATTTATTATTATTATTATATAATAGCTCTATCCTAGATATTGAGCACTCTCCATATATTGCGCTTGGTTCGATACAACCAAGACTGTTATAATATATATATATATATATATATATATATATATATATATATATATATATATATATATATATATATATATATTTCAGCCCGTTGCATGATGTTTAGTGTTCACTAAAGGAGCGGGACATCAGGGCTCAATCCCAGGTCGAGTCATACGCAAGACTCAAAAAATGGTATTTCAAACCTACTTGCTTACTACTCAGCATAATAAGGTACGAATCAAGGGTAAGTGGAGCAATCCAGGGAAAAAAAAGTAGCGCCCTCCGCTTCACTTCTGTGTTGTAGCTATTGAAAAGGGAGCTTTCGGGTCGCCCTTAACTACGATCGGCTAACTATATATATATATATCTCACAGTCTTCTTGTAATTTCTTTTTTAACCTATTCTTTTTCTTTTTCTTTTTGATAATCCTTTTTCTATATTACTTCATACAACCCTCGCTCTCCAATCTTTGTAACGATTTCCTTTCTATCCTTACTACCTTTTATAATTTTTAGATATATATGGACAGAGATAGGTAGCTAGGTTGACGATTATTTACCCAACCCTTCAACCATAAGCAATATGTGACACAATGTCAGTTTCTAAGCGGAGAGTAATAGGTTGATTTCAGTTTAATTTCTCGTAGACCAGTTGTTTCACTAAGGTAGAGAGCCGAGTCTGTCCAACTATTTACCCATAGCTGCAGGAAAAAAATATTTGGATTTTAAAATTTCCCAAAGCGCTATGTGAAACGGCCTCCTTCAGGATTTGAACTTGGTTTGCCGTGTCCATTATTTACGATGATAACCGTTATACTTCGAGCGCATCCCCAAACCAATAGAAACAAGGACAGGTAGATAGACTCATTCGACTTTTAATTTCTATTCTTCCCCTCAATCCACCACTTTTCACTACTCCCCCTCTCTCTCTTTCCTGGATTCTAATTGTTTATTTTATTATTTCCTCTACTCTCCTTCCTGCCTTTTCTCTCTCTCTCTCTCTCTCTCTCTCTCTCTCTCTCTCTCTCTCTCTCTCTATCCCCTAACTTCTTTCTCTCCTCACCAAGCCTTCAGCTCCCATCCGCTAGAGCACAACCTCTAATTGGTTATTGTATCGTTTTCGCGCCACAGACTAGATTACCTTATGAATATCAACGCCGTTGGGGGCATTGCAAATATACGATGGCACCGCGGGTGAGAAAAACCATTTGGAGTCGCTAACGACTGGGCCGCTCACGGTACGTTTCGAGGTGCGAGCAGAGCTTAGTCTCTAATCATGAACGACTCGCCCTTTCGATCGAAATCGGACGCCATATTGGAAGGTGGGAGAAAAAAAAAGAAGAGGAGGAGAAAGAGGCGGAGGCTGAGGAGGAGTCAGGAAGTGAGGGAATGTGCAAAATCAGGGGCAGAAAAAGATCACGTGGCAACGGCGGACGGAACGACCTGGGAAATGTTGGGGTCAAAAACGATGAGAGAGAGAGGAGAGGTGAGGATTTAGGAAAGAACAAGAAAATTCGCGAAGCCGAAAGGCTACAAAGGAAGAAAATATTGGAAAAATAGATGGGGGACCGGTCGAGGTTAGTTGAAAAGTTACCATCAGAAGTGAATATATTATTCAGAGAATAATTCCCAATTTTCTATTTCACTTTTTTTTTTCTTTTTTTTTTTTTTTTAACTGAGACAGATAAATAGAAAGATTGGAAGGAAGGAAGTGATAGATACATAGATAGATAGGAAGGAAGATATTAAAAGATAGATATAAATATGTAAACATAGATGCATATATATATATATATATATATATATATACATATATATATATATATATATGTAAATGTAAATGTATTTATCTGAGTGATGGTTGTTGGTTGGTTTGTTGGGTTTTATGGCATATCAACCTTTGTAGGTTATTTAACGCCAAATCCATTTTAAGTAAATAATCTGTTCTTTTTAAAACAATTCAGTTTAGCATAAGTACACAGTTTAATTGTCAAAAACATTTATTTCAAACTATTCAACAAGTTATATGTAACAATTCAGTTAAGTGTAAATACAATTTTGATGTTGAAAAACAGTTCTATTTCAAATAATTCAGTTAAGCATGAACACGCAGTTTAAATGTAAGTACGGTTCAATTGTGAAAAACATTTCTATTTCAAGCTATTCAGTTTACTCAAACAATTCAGTTTAGCATAAGAATGCTGTTCTATTTAACCCATAGATAGGGCCTTATCAGGTGCTACCACTCCGGGCCAGAGTGGACCTGGGAGTGATGGTAAAGGTGGGGTACTCCACATTACCCAAAGCTCCAGCATTGCTGGAACCTCACCATCAGATTGTTTAGTGTCATATCCAGGACACTCGTTAGGGGGGGTCTTACCCCTCTGCAGAGGTGCAGTCAGTGTATTCTACAGCCCCAGCCGACTGGGCAATTATCTGTGTGAGTGCGTATGGAAATTGATAGATAGATATACATAGTTTTGTGTCTGACTATATACACGGATTGGACAAAATAACAGCAACTCCTGAAAATTTCAAACATTTTTATTTTAATATGGTTTTCTGATTGCAGCTCTTCCGTGAAATCCAGCTTTGTGCAGCTCCATTCTTAGTTTTTTGAGGAAACTGGCTTCTCGAGATCGTCATTAAGATCTGCTGTCATTTGTGACCCTTCCCCGCAATCCGTGTAAGAGTTCAACAGTCCCTATCAAATAGCTCTGCTTTCTTCCAGAGTTTTGCTTCAGTGAGGAGGTTTTTCCTTCTTTCTTAAATGCTGTCATTACTTTTCAGTCGGTACTCCTTGTTACGGCAAATAATTCAGCGATACGAGCACTAAAAATTATATCTATTTTAAAATCCGATACACCTGCCATTTTAATGTATTTTCATTGATCCCTTCTGATACCTGTAAAAAAAAACAATTTTAGTAAAATAAGACGAGAAAAATTAATAATAAATAAAAAATTAACAAACATTTGATGGCTTTATGGTTGATATACCATGAAACCTAATCAAACGAAATCCTATGTATCTAATATATATATATATATGAAGAGAATCTCGCATTAAATAACCTACAATGGTTGATATGCCTAAAAAATAACCAACCAAACCAATCAAATTTTTTTGCAAGTCAAAAATGATGTATGGAATGTTTTAACAAATTTTACAATAAACACACACACACACACACACACACACACACACACACACATATATATATATATATATATATATATATATTTGTGTGTGTGTATGTGTGTCTGTGTCTGTGTGTACTTAGGCAGTAGTCGTTCATTTAAGCGTGTTTCATTAAATAATAAAGACAAATTTTGTCTGTATTACTTATTAAAGATCCTTTCAAGTTTCCTAATAAATGTTTTAGTTTCAGGTTGGAATTGGTAGATGAATTTCCTAAAATTGTCCCTAGGCGCATTTAAAAAAAAAAAACATATCTTACACAAGCAAGCAACCTCTGATGATGTCCTATGAAGAGTCCGAAAACGCTCGGGACAATTTTAGGAAATTCATCTACCAATTCCAACCTGAAACTCAGACACTTTTCAGGAAACTTGAAAGGATCTTAGATAAATTATACAGACAAAATGTATCTTTATTACTTTATGAAACATACGAGGATCATTAGATAATTTTCCACACTTTTTTCGTATGGGCACTTTTATTGATAGTACACACATGAAACTCTTGTCCCCTTCCAAGTAATATCCTCCGGCTGCAATGCACTTGTTGTACTGTTCCAACAACTTCTGGAAGGCCCCATAGAGGAACTCTTGTGTGAACGTGTCAATGACCTTCGTTACAGCCTCTTTCATCTCCTCAATTGTCTCATAACGACAGAGTCTAAGCTTAGGGAATAAGCAAAAGTCACAGGGAGCAAGGTCTCGACTATAGGGAGGCTGAGGAACTGTGTTGATGCCCCTTTTGGTCAAATAGTCTGTGACAAGGATAGAGTTGTGAACTTTTGCATTGTCCTGGTGGAAATGCCACTGACCCGATTTGAAGGGTGCTAGCCTCTTCCGACGGAATCTCTTCCTGAACTCCCTTAAAACCACAACATAGTAACCCTAACCCTAACCGTTTGGCAAACTCTGGTGTATTGACTTTGTTATTCCTCCCGCATTCTTATCATCCCTCACAGACTCCCTGCTTTCCTTAAATCTCTAATGTCACTCAAAAACTGATGCTCGATTCATGCAAGATGGTCGAAAAGCAGTCTGAAGCATTCCATACGTTTCTGTGGCATTTTTCCTAGTTTAAAGCAGAATTTTATTGCATATCGTTCTTCTAAAATATCCTGACGTCCAGATTGCATTTTTGAAATTCACCAGCTGTAACAATCAGTCT